>VUQG01006845.1:7720-33306 GCA_015106755.1 Etia nguti | reverse complement strand
ATCTAATCTGTCTGTTTATATATATATATATATATATATATATATATATATATATATATATATATTCCCATTCGGGTTTTGTAGTAGTTAGTGAAAGAATAGGGAATGCAGATACGTTATGTAATGTAACAGAACTGCTAAACTTGATTCTATTATTGATTATCATATTCCCTTCTTTGTCATGGGCATGTCCATGAGCTGGATGAGGAAATTCAGTCCTTTTTTAGTACATCCATCTCTTTAATGCTTCGTGGAAAGCTTTCTAATGCCAGTTACTGGAATATTTAAACCAGAGGAAGACTGAAATGCTCTGTCAGAAAAACCTGACAAAAACAGTTTCCTTTTGGCGTTAATTGAATGCGAACTGAATGAAGAAAGCACTGCAGCAAACAGACAAAGTAAGAAAGTCTGAATCGACTATCGCCCCTTTCAGACACAACAAAGAGTAAATAGTCAGTGTGATTGTAATCTCTTCAAGAGTAATGCAGCCACTGAGCATTTCATTGCAGCCCTTGTCTCAGGAGCGCAGAGTTGGACTGTTCTGAATGCAGTGTGAATATCAAGCCAGTGGCTGTGGTCTTAAAAGGCAGCTTAGGTCTCTGCTGCTCACAGCCCCAGAACATGAAGAGGATTAGCCTGCTACCATACCTCCCACTGACTCCCAATGATTATAGCTCTGCACTGTCAGACTTCATTACATTCCCCCTTAGAAACTCACTTTCTAAGTACTGCAGACATTTCAACTTCTGATGGAACTAAGTTTGTAAAAAAAGGGAATAACTATGATGAATGTCCCATATGTTATTGTGACAGCTTGAAGGAGACAAGTGAGAAGCGGTTGATCTATATAATATAAGATCAGACATGACGTGTTAAATGTTTTTGACTAAGCCGTGTCATATTACCCAGGTGACCTCACTCCAAATCTAAACTCACTGGGGTGTTGAACGGGGACCAAATGTGCAACAAGTACACAGAATCTGTAGAATGAATGACTGAATGTATGCAGGTACACCTGAATCTGTCACAATACTTTACTAACTAGTAAGTAGCTGCACAATTATGCCCTCCAGGCTCACTTTTGCCCCCTTTACTTCCCACTGAACCAAGCTGTAAAGGCCTCAGTCACACAGGCCTAAACTCCCCACACCCTTCTCGCTGCAGTTGCTAGGTGAAATCGGTGAAAGAGGGCTATTGCAAAAGTTGAAAAGGTTGACTTAAGACAAAGAATGTTTGCTGTAACTTACCACTAAAGCTAACATGTTTCAAAAGGTGTAACATTTTTCTGAACCTGAACGGTCTCTGTTTTTGGTTTGTGTACCACTTTTCACTTTCACTACTATTTTGCAACTATTTAGCAAGTGTTTGCAGACAAGCTGCCATCTTTCTTGCAGAATGTGAGTGACCACAGCAATTTGCTAGTGAGCAAATTTCCATGCTGCATCATATTCTTCTGTGCAACCAACTTCACCTAGCAACACCAAGCAACCTGCAGCAACCATTCGCCAACCAAATGAGGATTATGCATTTTTCTCTTTTGACCAGTGGTTGCCAGATGGTCCTAAAGCAATCTCTAGGCTTGTGGTGTGATTGGGGCTTTATGCTTCTCTCTGAGACGTTGTAAGGTCTTGTCCTTCACAAGGGGCTTCAGCATTTATGTTCTTGTAAACTGACTCTTTAAGATGGGCAAAGGCAAACCAAATTAACAGCCAACCTTTTCAGGGGGGTTTTCTGTAGAATCATATATTGAATAAATGAGTAAAAGGCAAAAGTAGGCTGATTAGTCAAGACAATGACTAACAAGTAACTTCTCCTGCTCACAGGCCTCATGACAGTCATTAGGATTTAATGTGTTTAAAATAATCTTAATGAGAATAACAATCCAGCCACATAAGCTAAAGGCAAACAATTTGAATTCATCCAAGCTGTAAAAACCAAAACTCAGACTTAAAGATATTCAATTCATTAAGGAGCTTTCATCTTACGCTGATCTCAAAACATATCAATATTTTTCTAAATTAGTTCACACAATGAATATGCATATGTATTTTAACTGACATGCTGCTTTGTACTCTTGCAGGCTGACATATTAACACAAATTCTGACGAGGAGTGCATTACTCAGTACACGCGAGTGCTCTTCGCCATGTACTAGATGCGCCTGCTCCCTGTCATTCAAAACATGTATCTCACATCAATAAAGAAGAAAGCTTAGACGCTGTCCCTACTTGTGAAGACTGCATTGTTTCCACAACACTGCTTTCCTCCCAAGGTCCTTATATGCACGTAAACTTATGTCATAAAGTTTACTGAACTCAAATAGGCACAGAATCAACTTTTCTTTCTTCAGTTTTGGTACATTGTGTGGTTGAATTTAGAACGGCTCTAGGCTTCATTTCTATTGGTTGCATGAAGGTATGTCACAGCATGAAGTGGTAAAAGTTGGGCGAGTAACCATTATGGTGTGGTGCAAGCAAAGGAAAAGAATGGGTTTCAGGGCGCAGCATGTCCTATTTAAAAGGGCCTTAAGATCCTAAAATTTCCCAGTGATATAAAGTTTACCTGTTGGGGAGGCTGCTAATCCAGGAATGTTCTCGCCCCTGGATACAAGGACATTCTCTGGAAAGAGGTGCAGGACAGAATCCAATGCAGGATGTTTTCTCAGCACACAGGCCAAATGTGCTCCTTCAATAATCTTCAAGATACTATGATCTGCAAAAGGAGACATAGAGCAAATTTACGTTGAATATTCTGCACGTATTTCATGACAAATAGGCAAACTCTTCTTCTGAATCCAAATGAGAAAGATATGCTGTTGTACCCTGTCATTATCCCCAACCTGCCCAGAAAAATGTTAGCCATCTCCTTGGCACGATGGAGCCTAATATTTCTCCAGAAGCAGGGATTCACCTGACACCCAACACACATAGACGCTTTCATTTTTCAATATTCCATTTTTGCTGTTCGTGACTTATGTGCAATGTTCCATTACACTCCAAGCATCATTTTCCAGGGCTGAAACTGAAATGACAACAATTCAACTTGGAAAACATGCTCGTCCAGAGGAGCACTGCAGCGTAGATGAGACACAAGGTATGAGCAATAAAGTAGACATCGTCATCATTCAAGGAGGTCGTCCAATGACAAGCAACGACCCACAACTCCTGCCATCAACACAAAGCACAGATCATTTGGAAGGTGAGTCAAGTGGAGTTTGATGCGCTGCGTATGTTGGTTTCCTTCAAGCCTGGCAAAGCATTGCAATCTTTCTCTCTGACAGGGTTAATGACTGCACCTTCAACAGCATCAGTAACAATCAATACATGATGCTCCATTCACTTCAGTAGCTTGTTTCAAGACAATGGCATTGAGGAACCTAAAGGTAAGACATTATAAACAGTAGAATATGCTGATATCTGAAAGCATTTAATTGATGGGGGGTATATATTATATATATTTCCTTTCTGTAAATTAATAGGATCACACAGGTACAATTGAGAAAAATATTAAATCTAATTCTGTACAAAATATCATTAATATCTATACAATTTAATGTAATCTGATACGGTATCTCAGCAATAATTACTACAAGAGACATGATACAAGAATCTTAGGATATTAAACATAGCATTGAGTCAGGCCACAAAGTCAAGCTTAGGTGCAATCCTGGCAAATTCAGAGGATGATACATTTTATTACAATTAAGCCCCAGTCACATAGGTCTAGGGCAGTGTTTCAAAACCGCTACGCCGTGGCACACAGGTATGCCGTGAGAAATGATCAGGTGTGCCGAGGAAGATTATCTGGTTTCACCTGATTAGTACTCTAAGCGACCGGTGTGAGTAACAGGCAGGACAATTACATTCACTTCCACTAGAGGGCAGTGAAATTATCTGCTCTAATGAAATGGGTTGCCAACTGCCAGTAAAATAGAAGAAGACGAATAAGAAATTACATAATAGTCATGCTGTGAGAGAGGCAGCGCATAATAGCAATAGATAAATATTTGAAAAGAAAAAGTAGTCAATCTGACCTGGGTCCTGGAGAGAGTTTCGACCCAGATGAAGGCCCTAGCATGAGTAGTGGTCAGAGGAAAGCAAAAAAGGTATACTGTGGACAAACCGAGCCAATTCTGCACGGGGAAAAATTATCAATATGCTTTTTGTGACATTTTTGTTTGGTGGTGTGCCGTGTGATTTTTCTAATGTGAAATATGTGCCGTGGCTCCAAAAGGTTGGGAAACACTGGACTAGGGTATGGTTGGCATTCACCAGGAAATGCCCAATTGCAAGGAAAAAATGTGAATTCCTTGATAGTTTGAAAGTGGTTTCTCGAAGTCACTGTGAAATCGATTGTTAAAGCTTCAGGCACACAGGCCTAGAAGCTGGTCAGTGACCCGCAGTAACAACTGGTCAACCCACTTCCAACCCATCTGATCCTTGTCCTGTTTTTAATGCCCGTATCTAACTTTTCATCTATGAGTGGTGACATCCAGAACAGAGCTATACCAGCAAATATGTATGTCTACAAATGGAAATAATGGGGTTTTTTAAATGATAGTGGTCATGACTGGATATGACTCATATTCTCACACAGCATAAGCAGGGAACATACGTGGCCCATATGACGTGCTGACATAAGAAATGAGGTCCGTGGCAGTGTCAACTGTGGTAGGCATATCTACTCATTAGTTTTGTGAAGAGGTATGTACGTTCAGGTTCTGGATTTATGCTTCAGTTAAGTCATGATAGGGGAATTTCCACATGAGTCAGTCAAAGTATAACCAGCAGGGAAGAAGCCTTTGAAACCTTATTTAATAAGTCACCAAACATTTTAAGCAGTATTGAAAACATTTGGCTGCTAATTGTGTATATGACAATTTTTTTTCCCTAGTCATCATTAGCGTTATAGGTACGGATGTCTCCCCATTCATTTAGATAGGGGCTTGGTTTTGGTAACCTGAATCACTGACAAGTGGAAACATTGGTTTTAAAAGGATTTTGTTACAAAGTAATTAAGCCTTTTTGTGTTATCCAATTCACCATCACCAGGAGCCAAACACAGTGGTAACTGCTGTCTGAAAGCATTTTCAGACAAGCGGATTATTTAAGAGGAAATACAGGCAGCATTAGCTCCATCATTTCTGTACCTGGAAATCACCATCTCTCAGTCTTTTTTTAGTCTTTAAATATATTACATAGTATATTTAAAGGGGCAAGATTTGGGTATTACAATAATAACACTAAACGGTTTGAAAACAGATGATTTACAGTCTTGTGGAACTCCAAAGTGTCAATAAACGCTTCTTCAAATGTTACCAAATTAACAAATACTAAAAATTACCCCTATATTTTTATTTTATTTAGTTATTTAGCTATCCAAAATTATGTGATCTTAATTTTAGTTTTCATTTGTATTTTATTTAGCTTTCATTTTAGGTAACCAAAATGTTTTTAATTAATTATAATAACCTTGACGCTAACTCCCCACCCACCATGCCTTCAAGCTCGAATTATTCCGGAAAAATATAACACTGAAAAAGATACTTTTACATCACAAGTTGGATCCATAACAGAGTTCTGCAGTGTTTTACAAACTCTCAGGGAATCCAGGGTTCAAGATGTGATTAAAATTAAATGGGCACATCCAACTGAAGACAGTTTAACTTTAACCTAACAAAAATAGACCTTTTGACTTTGGTTTGCTACTGATGTTAAATTCTACCACTTTGCCTTGAAAAATCATAATTTAAAAAAATTACCATCTTTATTCTTTTTTTTCATTTTGTCATTTCATCACAACTTCATACAGTCAGAAAAGGCCAAACTACACTACAGTGTATGTTTCCTACATACAAGGTTAAAAATGAGGCCCTAACAGCACTGCAGTACGGTTAAAGATCTTTAATGCTTGCAAGCACTCACTCCGACAAGTAACCCCCTGCAGTTGGGGTTTTATAGGATTACCTTTGTGTCATTTCGGATCTTCCACAGTATGAGCCCTGCCAAAATATTCTCTGCAACTCCTCCTATCCTATTTATGGATACCCTTTTGTCTGCTCTGTGAAAGGCACAATGCTGTGTTTGAAACTCTCATCAGATTTGTACATTTCCTTTTTCCCCTTACAGATGAGTTGTGCAAAGGACTAAAGACAGTTAATGGTATATGTTAATACAAATACAATGACTGTGGATGTGTCCGCAAAAACCCAGTTTACTCTCTTCTTTAGACCAAAGCACCAGGCATCAAAATATGATGAGGCAGCACTGCAGTTATAAGACAAACTACTCAAAATCCAGTAGTCTGGAAAAATTGCTGAATCTCAGCCACACAGAAGCTGTTTTTTTTTTCCTGTATGCATCAGAGTTTGGTAAATTAAAAAAACAAACAAACTGTGATTTAGAAGTTCACTGATATAAAAATCTATCACAAACATGTAATTTAAGCTAAAAAATAAATAAATAAATAAAAATAAAAAACGATGTTAGTTTTTCTCATCCAACTACACAGAATAATATTTTTATGAAAAGCTGCTGAAGTCCCAAGAAGGATGGACAGAACGTCCATTTCTGATGTAGACAGCTTTTCATCCATTTTCAGGGCAGAGCCAGTACCTTTATCACTAAAGTCATTGAAAGGGGATTGAGAAGGAAAGAAGATGATAGAGAATATCACTGTGTTCCCCTCCCCTCCCTGTCCATGACTCATCCCACACAAACCCTTTAACTCTCTCTACCAGTACAAAAAAAGTGCTTATGTCAAAAGCCAACAAAAAAGATGAAGTAGAAGAAGAAGAAAAGGGGTTTGGGGAAAATTCTAAGGTTGTCGCACTGTGCAAACTGTTCTACAGACGTTTTCAGTGGCAACAGCAGCTCTCACTGAAAGGGTGTTTCTTACCATGAACACACAGGAGGGGGAAAATAAAGTAGGATGGGCAGAGAAAGAAGAGGGAAATGAAACACACAACTTTCTTGACACAGATGGTGCCCAGGTGTCTGCAACTTTTTCATCTTTTATTTCTTGTTATTCATTATGCATCAAGCTTGGGTTTCAGTCAGATGCTGTGCATAGATTAGAAAACTACCCCAAAATTTCCTTACAGCAGAGTGTGGTACCGCAGAGTCAGTTGAGCAGTAACTTGGCAAGAGATGTGAAACCGAGAAACTGGAGAGCGGGAGGAAAAAAAAAATAACAAAAAAAATGGCTCGGCATCAAACAGAGGTAGTGGTTTTGGGAGAAGGTTGTGTAGAAGAAGGAATAAAGATGAGAGCTTAGGCATTACTGAAAGTCAAACACATACAGGGGCACGTGTTAGTTTAAACTCGATTTTTATATTCATTTTTTGCAGTGCATCAAAATTACTACATTAAATACATAATTCATTATGTTAGGTTACACAGTTTTTCAGTACAAGCCAAGCTATGTCATTTTGATTGGAAGAGTGTAAGAAACATCAGATCAGCTTTAGTCGTTTTGTTTTTTAAGATGCTCATTTGCTTAAACTGACTGATAAATAGGTACCGCAGCTTGTGTCTACAAATCAAGCTTAACTGTACTGCATTTAGGTTCATGGTGAATCAGAGATCACGGTGTGACAGCGACAGCGATATAATACTCAGCAGTGTGAAGTAGGCGCATAATGAATGACATCACTCAACTATGAGGTGAGCTATTCAGGTAACCACCAGCGGGAGGGAAAGATACTGTCGTCTGAGACATGATGAAGAGGGAAATATTGTATACAAGGACATAGAGACCACCTGTCAGATACAAAGGGATGAGTGACAAGAGGATCAATCGCTTTTGGGGCCTTGTTAGTTCTCTTTAATAAGTGCAATGTTCTGGTTGTATTTACAAGACAAGGTACTAAATCATTACCAATATGATTATTAGGATTTACTATTAGGATTACTAGGATGTCTTTAAAACAGATCGGTGGCATGAAAATAATCTACATTTAATACTTAATACAACAGACAAGTGAAGACACATAAATCATAAACGCTGTAATCTTAAATATTCAACAACTAAAAGCAGAAACTAGCACATATATAAATAATTAGCACATCTGAATCATCTGGACTGCTGCAGGGAGGCGATACACTGGATAAAAACCTACTGAGCTACTGGTTTATCTTTCGAAACCAATTCCTTTTATTTTGACTTTTTTTTAATTCATTTTCTTTAATCAGAATTTAGAGTATACTCTAAATCAAGATCTAACAGTTTCCTAATGTGTGTGCATTAAATCATAATGACATTAGTGATATAGCTAATTACTCAGGACTATTTGGCAGAGCTATTCAGCAGGGAATTTTTGAGTATTTTGGGGGGGTAATTTGAGCTCCCAGACTATTAACTAAGTAAGTAAATTCAAATCCAAGTCATCTGGCAAGTCTAAATTTCTCTGTCAAGCCTCACATCAAAGGTTCTATTAGCTGCCAGTACTTATCCACTCAGATTACGCTTAAAAATTTAAAACATTTATTTTGAATTAAAATTAATTCTAATAGGCCTTTAGTGATTCATCAAGTAAGTCAGATTACAAAAAAACGTTGATGCAAATTCTTTGCTTTGTTGTCTCATTTAAATGCACGCAACAATGTATGGCTCAGTGGTCACTGTCACGACCCGATCCCACCAGAAACCCAGTTGGTTCTACGCATGAGAGAAAAATGTGTGTATTGCCTTTACTGTATTATGTGCACTGTCATTTTATTTTAAAAAGACATGATAATAACACAATTTTTTACTGTCAGGTGGCAGCATGGTGGCGTTGTGGTTAGCACTGTTGCCTCACAGCAACTCCACATCCGCCCAGGGCGTTTCTGTGTGGAGTTTGCATGCTCTCCCCGTGTCTGTGTGGGTTCTCTCTGGGTACTCCAGCTTCCTCCCACAGTCCAAAGGGGTTATGTTCATTGGTGATTCTAAATTGCCCAAAGGTGTGAACGTGAGTGTGAATGGTTGTCTCCCTCTCTCTCTGTGTTGGCCCTGCGACAGACTGGCGACCTGTCCAGGGTGTACCCTTCCTCTCGCCCTATAGTAGCTTGGATAGGCTCCAGCCTATGTTGATGCAAATAGGCACCAGCCTATCCTGGCTACTAGAAGAAATTGATGTAGCTGGGACCAGTGCTGTGTTTAATCAGTTAGCAAGAGATATAACAGCAAGAAAAACCTCACCATGATGATGACTTAAACCTAGCTCAATTTGAGCCTCAAGGAGTTATATCCGTTAAAAAGCACTGTTTAATTTCAAACTAAACATAGCAGTGACGAAAGCAAACACTTCTACAGCATTTACAGCAATAACTCTGCTGAAAGCACTGAAAAACCTCCTTTTTGGCCACAGATAGGATTTTTAAGTGTGTAATTGACAAAATCTGTCATGACACAACCTTTCTATCCCCTTATGCTCAGACATACACAATAAATTAATGCATCATGGCTTCAAATAAGGCTATGCTAATATGAACACAATGTACCATCTGTGTGTCCTCTCATCACATTAACAGGTCCCCAGAGCAGCTCTCGATCCTCATTTCAGTTTTTTCTTCTCTCTGCGTCTTCCCCTTTTCTCCCAGTTGGTTGAGAGGAGAAGCTTAGATCAGGCCAATGAGCATACTGCCTCCCTTCGTGCTTTTATCCTTTAAGACTTTCAAAAGCCCCACAGCAACTTCCTTCCTTTCATTTTTCCTCCTTTTCCCATTTCCTGCCTCTTGACCCTGACTCCAGCACTGGAAAATGGGGGGTTTTTGACTTCTTTGCTACCACCATTTTCTCCTGTCTTAAGCTCTCTCCAATTCAGATTGTATAACAAAACTCAATACGGAAGGACAATTGTACGCCTTTTATATGAACTGTATTTTATAGACTAGAGCAGTGTTTAACCAGTGAAGCAAACTTTATCTTCTGCTGGAAGATGAAATGTGTGTTTATCTACGGTGTGATGTTTTCAGAGTCATAAAACGCTTTTGTTTTTCTTCTTTCAATAAGGCCAGGCTGCACTAGTCTTTTTTTCCCCCAACATCTAACCTTATTTATCTGATAATTTACCCTGATGTTCATTTCAACTATATGACAAGAATTAGGTGTCTTTTATTTACTTTGCTAGTGTTTGTTCAGCAAAAAACAGAAGAACATGAATAAAACAATTTTTAAAAAAGAATTACATTTCATCACATTATGACTGAGGTACTTCACCCACAGGTGAAGCTGGAAGAGTGAAGTTGCAGTTAAAGCCAAAGCGGCTTGGGCTGGTGTGAAAATACTTTTGTCATATTAATCTTTTGCTTTGTCTGCATCTTTGCTCCACTGGTTTTCTGATATAAAGGTCACCAAGCCTATGCCTAAAATTAGTAACAATTTAAGCATATGTGGTCTAGTAAAAAAATATCTAAATGTCAAGACAATTCACATACACTTAAAGAAAAAGAAAAAAACATGCTTGCTTACACAGTATCACGAGTTTCAAATGAGTCTACAGTGTCTTTCAGCATTTCAGAATAATACTTCTCCCTCATTTTATCACTGAACACTGCATGTGTTTCACATTTAAATAACCCAGTTTTGAAATCCCCATAGACTGTATACAAAAGATGGACAAAGCCCCATTTGGCATCGCATATTGGTTTGTGATATCCTGTTTTGAAGCCTGAATTTTAGCTCATCACTGTCCCTATACTTAGATCATATGGTAGAGCACTTAGTTATGCTAGAGTTTTGCTAGAAATCCTGGTTAGTAAGATGCATCTATAGACTATATAAGTGCATCACCAGACATATCTGCTAATTGTGAATAGACATATAGTTAAAATACAAGAATTTCACTCACCAAAAGTGGAGCACAGACTTTTTATAAGGACTACAAAAGTAACCACACACCAATTTAAATTATTTGACAGACAGTTATAATAAAAAGACACCAACACAGCAGACATAGTTGAGAGGACAAGTTCACTGACCAGAATTAGCTCAGCCGAAGCCCAGCAGAACACTATCACTACAGCTGCCTGTGTTGCCATCCATTTTACTTAACCAGAGGCAAACAGCCACTGGTTACATTGGCACTAAGACCTGCCAAACTAGGCGTTATCTCTATAAAATTATGTTGTTATAACAGAACTGTGAAACTCTTAAATACATCCATTAACCTTTACTTTCTATATAAACAAACAACAGAACACAATGTACTGCATGTGTGGGGGGTAAAAGCTCACATTTACATTTCAGTGGTTTTATGTGAGAGTTTTCAAATAACTGATGTTCTTCACATCAATGGATGGGTAGCTCTGTGAAAATGCCAACTTAAAGTTTTCTAGCATCAGAAAATTACATGTTGTACAGGCTTAAAAACTTGAGCGTCAGTCAGTGAGGCCTGTCAGCTTTAAATGCATTTCCCCCTTGCTTTGTATGGCATAATCTCATAATAAGTTATATTAAAGAAATGAATCCTTTTTAATTAACTCAAAGTAATAGTGTGTTGGTCAAGTAAAAGCGTAGCGTGACTATAATGTCATTTGAATGTGGCTGCAGACATCTGTCACAACCTTAAATCCCATTTCTTTTTCTCCTGCCCAAAAGCACATGAACTTGAATTTGCTGACATTTGAGATTGATTGGGTCCATTTTCAAACGTACGCTTCACTCACTCTTTCCATTGATCTATCTTTATTTTTACTTAGAGAAGAACCCCATGAATGCATTGTCTCATGAAAAATTGCAAAAAGGAAACAAAAGTTGCTGCTGATTCATTTTAAGGCTTTATATTGTGATCTAGCAAACAATTCTTAGTAGATTGTTTTGACAAAGGCTGCATTTTGCCCTGCAAACAGTGGAAAGAATGCTTGTCCGGCTGAGTATGTCTACAGATAAAACACAAGTGGTGGCCTTAAGGTTTAATACATCAAAAGACAAGAGAAAAAAATAATAGAGATTTTTTTTGTTTATTGTGATTTTTTTTTAAAGCTTTTAGCCCTTTTATCTTTTTTTCTCCCCCAAAGGGAGAGACTATGTAATTCAATTTATTCATTTGTCTTTCCGTCTATCTGTCTGACAGATAGGAAAGATATCATGCTCAAATTTTGTGTGACGGTATATACCCATAACAGCTAAAGCTGATTTAATTTTGGTGAAAATCGGGTCAGGGTCACACACCAAATGTGAAAAGCTTTATATATCCACAATTTTTCAGGGATCCTCTTCAAACTTCACAACAATATACCAGGCCTTGGGGGGGCATGAGTACCTCGGTTGGCTAAGCATTTGACCTTGACCTTGATCATTAGCGCCCAAGGTCAAAGTTTACCTTGGAAAAAAATTCTAGACACCAAATCAACTATAAGATATATGATGAAAGCCCATGGAGAGAGCTGTACGACATACTTTTTATTTTGATAAATAAAGTTTCCCAAAAATCACACACTACCTAAAACCATCACCCCTCCAGCACCATGCTTGAAAGTTGGTATGAGGTGTTTGTGCTGATATGCTGTGTTTCACTTTCACCAAACATAGCACTGTGTATTATGGCCAAACATCTCCACTTTGGTCTCATCTATCCAAGTGGCATTGTTGCAAAAGTCTTTTGGTTTGTTGAGGTACAACTGCCAGATTCTTTTTTAGAAAGAACAGGATTTCTCCTGGCAACCCTTCCAAACACCCTATTACGGTTCAGTCTTTTCCTAATTGCACTGTCATGAACTTTAACATTTAACATCCTAACTGGGGTAGCTCTTGGGTTTTCTTGCAATTTCTGAGCATTGCACAAACTGACCTTGGGGTGAATTTGCTGGGATGTCCACTTCTGAGAAAACTAGCATTGTGCTCCAGACCAGCAGACTGTCAAAACTTATTCCTTCATTCAGATGGTCACACTTACTGAAGATCAGTTAATCAAGTGTATCTACATAGCAACACCTGCCTGCTACTTACCCTTTTATTCCTAATGGAACCAGTAAGTGTGCTATTATTTTTTTTCACAAGACTGCATAGAGTGCATAGAGATGGAAAAGTGATACGTTTGCTGTGTGTGGTCATTTCTGGACCAAAATGTGTGAGCCCTTAAGCTAGCAGCTTTTATAATTACTGTAAGGAAAAACCCTCTAATGCTTGCAATCAAGCAAGCATTAGAGGGTTTATAATGCTTGCTATCTCTGTAATATAGCAGACGTGTGGAAATCCAGCCATTTTTTATTTAAATTCATTCACTTTTATTCAATTCAACTTTTAACCCCAGACTCATTTGCAACACATCAAGACATAAAAAAAAGATATTATCCCTCTCCAGAGCCAAAGTATTTTCAAAAACAAAGTCAGGGAAATTACATAATGTGGAATTGCTAATGAATGAAGGGTAAAAAGAAACATCCTCTAGGGATTGATTTCTCATTATAATTCTTCCACACCATAAGAAATGAATGGCCACTATAAGAATGTGTTTAATTCACTTCTGCACAAAATATTTTTAGACAGTTATTTTAAAAAAAACAAAAAAAACCCAAACTAAAATAATAAAACCACACCTAAGTATTTCATGTCACCCAGCAGATAGGGACTGTGGGTCTCTGTCACAGTGGCTGAAACTAAAAGTTATTAAAAGTTAAGAAAAAAGGCTTTGGACACCAAAGAGCTACAGCAAAAGCAGCAGCAACATGGCTCTTAAAAGAAAGAAGCAACTTTCCACTAAACAACAGGCATATGTTTAATAATTCAGAGAGCATAACAGTCCGTTTGAGAGGAGGTTTTCTAATATTCATGTGACATGATAGCCAAGACAGGAACTCTGGCTCTCACTGGGCACCGTGTTATTCATACTGTGAGGCACGTCTGTTTTGTAATTCATAGCCTTGGCTTTAAGTCAATCAAAAACGATTCTAGATCCACCCAGTGCTTTAGCTTTAAACTCAAGAATGATCCAAAACAACTCTAAATCTAAGGTAAAAGGGATAACCAAAATTGTCAGCTTTTACCAGGGAGGGACAACCTGCACTTTGTCTCAAAGGGGAAAAAATGGCCTTAAAAGAAAACATCGAGGTCATGTAGTCAATAACCCACTGACCAAGTGCTACCTGGGAAAACCTTTTCAAGGTGATGAAGGTCTTGTCTGCTTCAAATATGTGGTTTAAGCAGGCTTTAGAGTCGGTACATCTGCTGGTGTCAAAACCCCCCTTACATCACACCTCTCTCCTCTCTAACATCAGATAGGGGATGCCTCTGTCAGCCTATGTAAGTTTGCAAAATTGATGACTAGATCGTCTGCACTAAGAAATGCCCACTCTGGGAATCAGGTTGTGTTAGACTTTCTCTTTGTCAATTTAAAAAAGGATAGGGTTATAAAAAAAAATTATGTCATAATGTACCTAGAATTTATTTAATCTGTCTCTTTTTCCATTAGCACTAAAACAGTTTTGAAGTGGAAACATTTCTCCCAGGGGAAAGGATCAAAAGTTGGCAAAAGCATCCTAAAACAGGACTTTCCAAGCCTGCCAGGAGTGGCTTCACTAGAAGGAAATCCTGGAGTTTGCCCTTCTTTTGCACAAAGGTGCAGCTGCACCCTTCTGTGACCCATGGTCCCAGACTCACTTAAAGTCTTTGAGTGAGGATTCTACCATGTGATGCTTGATGTTATGTTATTAAAATGACTGTCAGCTTGAGAACTGTCCTTGAAAACGATTCATGTCAATTACTCGATGTTACTGTAGATGGACCTCGGGGTTGTAATCTGTCAAAAATGACATGCTTAAAAAAAATTGTATATATTTTTTAAATTATTATAACTCTACTGGCTCTGCTGTAAAGTGTTCCTCTCTTTCTAGTCCTTGTTCTTAGTTTGTTACACACACATCTTTGTGACACTTTGATGTGATAAACGAAATGGAAAATATTTCTGAAAGTTTGCGTCATGATCACTATTTTTAAACAAGATTCAAGCTCTGAGAGACCATAAAAAAATCTTTATCATTATTACAGTATGACGTGTGGCTATCTGTCACTGCCTTTTCTCTCTTGAACACCCTCTTTCATGTAAGCTGACCAAAGTGCTATCTTTATGCGATGATACCTGGTTAAAAAGAAAAAAAAGTTCAAATACTAGTTGACAAATGACACATCTTTGCGTCACTTTACATGGCAGAGGGCCCACACAATGCCTGCTGATGTCCCATCATCTCACTAAAATTACTATATCTCTGATCTCTATTTCGCATTTGGTTGTCATTCTCTATTATTCTGTTTATCAGCTGTAACTTTTTATTCTAGCACCTACTGCAAACAACTGTTTGATTTTCCCCACCAAAGACTTCTTTAGTCATCAGCCAAGTTTTAGTAGGACAGTGTCACTTTAGCTGACCTAAAATAACTACTGCAACTGTTTTATTTTGCTTCCCTGAATTTTGTAGCATTTAGTTTTGTGAGTTAGATGTATGCAGATTGACTGTGTACAAAGACAAACATAATCCCTTCAGAGAGTATGAGCAGCAAATGAATCACTGGTATAATGCACTTTTTGAACAGCTCAATTTTTGTCATGTAGCAAAGTTCAAAACTGTTCAGCTCAAAACATTTGGTTGACAGCTGTTTCTATAACCCTAACCGCCAGCAAAAAATTAAATGGTCATCAAAGTTTTACATCAAAAAACAGATAGGCTCGCTGGCCTGGAAGTAAATACTGCTAAACACCACATGCAGTGTGGTCCTAGCAGCTTTCATGCCAGAGTATTCTAGCGAAAAATACCTAAAGTGAATACACCTGATAAATAGATAGTATGAATAAAGTATTCTTACAGTCAACAGTGTCCTTCATCAGGGGGTGAAGAAAGGCTCTTGGTGATCCATGATGTAGATTCAGCCTAGGACATAAAATACCACCAACACCCATGACTTCACACGTAAAGAAAACTACAGATCCCCACATAACACAAAACACACAACACACAAGCTACATATAATTCTACTACTTACCAACATAGCAAACCCTACTTGATTTAAAAAACTTACACACAATAGTAGGTCTACATGGAGTAAAGAGCCATATCTATATGTTACACAAAAATTCTGATTTAAAAAGATTTGAAAGACTGAGCAAACTAGGTGAACTCTAAGTCCCTGGATAAAATTCTGGCATAAACTCTTTCACTCTAAATACACCTGCTCTTTAATAATCTCTTCATGAGAAAGTTTATTAATCCTTTGGCAGGGGAATTAAGAATGGACTAATCACCTTCTCTCCCCATCAGCAGCTGGGGTGTCTGGCCTGTTGGTGAAAAGCTCCAGGACAGTGAAGCCTTGTCCCAGAGCCTGATGAGAGTAGCCTGGTCTGGGTGACAATGACACCAACTCCAGAACCAACAGTGTGCTGGGTAAAGTCAAAGACGTATGGACATACAGTACCTAGAAAAACAAACATACGGAGTAAAAAAAGGATGAAAAAAAAAAACTTTAAATCCAAAATTAAGCCAAAATCAAGGTGGGACTGTATTAATAGACTGCATGTAAAAATAACATGGCCAATGATTTGTGGAAACCAGGTTTTGTCTCCTCTTAAGTGTTGGCCATCATCATCTAGTTTTATTTGTTTAATAGTTTTTGTTTTTTTTACCTATGTGTGGCATCCAAGGTGTAAATTTCTATATAAACTTGTACAATGGCAGCAACTTGTCAATCACAGTTTAGATCTGGGCTCTAAACTGTACTGCTTAAAGAAGACAACAAAACCTTTAAATCACTTAGCTGATGAACAGTGGCATCTGCAGGTGAAAGGTACCCCAACATTTTAATCCTACTTTATGACTCAAGACATTTAAAGTAAATTACACTAAACACGGTATACAAATTAGGATTTACCCTAACACTATATAAATAAACAGTTGCTTTAAAAATGTATTTTACAAAATAACTGTTCCAAAAACTTATAAATATTAATGTAATAAGTGTAATTAGTAACATAAGAATAAGTTAAAGGTAATATGGAGCCCACATACATGTTACATGAGAATAATAACTGAGCAAGCAAGCGACCTTCATACCTGTTTTTAAATGTTTGTTCCATGTTCAGCACAAAGAGAAAGCATAATGCAGAAAGTACTAAGCTCAAGATGGTTTATATGACATATATAGTTATAATAGCCATTAAACTGTGTTCGTATTTTGAGAATCATTTCGGGAAATGACCTATAAACAAGTACAAATGGTGTACAATCCCCTGTACCTACTTCAGCTTGCAGCATCAAATGTTGCTGTCATTTGAGTTACTGCAGTACAAGGACAATCAAACTAGGAACAAAATACATATTTACTATTTGGACTATGAAACCGGGATCCCGGGGACACTGAGAATAAACAGCTAGAAAAAAGAAACTGATTTACCACCAGGTTGGTATGATTTCCTTACAAAAGTACACCATTAAAACAAATTGAAAGTTGCCATGACTACACAGCAATTCTACACATAGTTGTTCTGACTAGGACACATGGGTTCCCTCTCCCCAGGTCATTGAGTCATTTAAAAATATATTATTTAGTGTAGATAGATATTTAGTGTGCACCTGGTATGCATTCACTTCAGAACACTGTGAATGAAATCCATTAATAGCCACTTTATATGACAAGAAATAAAAGGTACATAAGTACAAAGAGAAAGAAACAAACAAGCCCACAAGCCCTGTACGTGAATAAATACGTCAACATGCAATCAAGCTTCATCCTTGAATAATATTGACAGGGAAACAGTAACAGCTGTACAGGTTGCTCACAAGCATATTTCTTTGATTTTTTTAATTGTTTTGTAATTGTAACAAATTGCTTGCCTTCGTTCCAATCATGACAGCATACATCTTGTTAGATGTTATTCTTTATTTTAAAAAGACTTCAAAATTTCTACCATTTACCATCT
Source organism: Etia nguti (assembly GCA_015106755.1). Classification (NCBI taxonomy): domain Eukaryota; kingdom Metazoa; phylum Chordata; class Actinopteri; order Cichliformes; family Cichlidae; genus Etia; species Etia nguti. The sequence continues at coordinate 15,420 of VUQG01006845.1, read as the reverse complement.
TCTGATTCTCTGTGGTCACTCCAAGCACATCTGTGTCAGTCTCCATATTGCAGATCTCTAAAAAGAATAAGCCAAACATCCTGACCAGAATACCTGATTGGCAAATCTCACATTCAAGAGGAGGGAATGTCCCCTGATAAAGAAACTCTATAGGATTATGCAGGTGAGGATGACCTTGTTTTTTTTCTTTAACTAGTTCAGAAGGGACAGTCAAACCTTCAGGGATTCTTTTTGTAGTCTATGCCAGGTAGGTGCAATTGTTTATGGACTCTGAGGTGCCATTCAAATTCGAAATAACAGCCTACCTACAGCAGAGCCACACTAATTTACATGCACAAAGGCCTGAATAAGATAAAGAGGCCCACAAATTCTCTCTGATCCATTCGTCCCTGAGCACAATAAAGCCTGTTGTTTTTCAAAACCATAAAGAAGAACATGACGGCATCAAAAGGGAAAAATGGTATAAGTAGACATGAGCTATCTTGAAATATAGAACCAATTTCTCCCAGCCTACTGAGGCAGACCCTGTTCATCTTTAGACCCAGCTATCAGCCACCACAGAGCCATTTATTCAAATTCAAAGCCTCTGAGGCATTCCTATTTCGGCCACATCGCTTTTATCTCTATGCACGGTGAGTTTAAATGACTTCTTTTCCAAATACAAACACTGGTGAATACAAATTTAAAACATGGGAAGTAAAGGTACTCGTCTATCTGTGGTTTGGTTTAGTTATTTGTCTGCTTGTATCTACACCCACTAGTCTTTGCCTCGTCAACAAGGAAGCTGACACTTACAGAATAGTGTGGTTCACAAACTGGTGTCTCTGCTAAAAAGAAACTCCCTGTTGGAAGAAATTCAACAATTACATATTTCCCTTTGTTTAAAGCCTAAACATAGAAGCTCAGAACTGTTGAGGAAATCATTTTGATCAATAGCTTCCAATGAAGAATTTTAGAGAAACTTGTATGAAATTTTAAAAGAATCAATCTGTTTTAATCCAAATCTTCCCTCATTCTCAGTAATGATGGTGCACATTTCCACACTGAGCATTTACTCTGTTTGCTGAGCTGGAATTCAGACAGATATTTTAGCAACAACAAACATTGGCTGAGCTGAGAAAGTAAAAATATCCCACATCCCAAGATGCATGTCATTCAGTATTCATGGACTGAAAACTTTACTTTCACTCAGTTTATTTATTTCCAACCTTAACTCCCAAATCAAAGCCTCATTTTTGAATGAACTTCTTTTGAACCTATCCCCAAGTTGTATAACAAGACATTTTGGGGTTGGGGGGGGGGATATTCTATCATGTTCACCCAAGTTCCCTCCCACCGTGATACTGTAGAATTTGCATTGCGGTTAAAGACGCAGTCCCCAGTCTCAAAGCAATCCAAATGTGGACATTGTTCATGATGAATTTCCAGTTCAAGCTTGAATTCCTTTTTCATACGCTCCAATGCTTTGATACAACTCCAAATTGATTTCTGTCCAGTCTCTGGAACAAAAAAAAAAATCCCACTTCATGTCCCCATAGAGCAAATACCTCCCATATTCAATTTGCAATTATTCAGATTTACAGATGAAATGTAGTCAGAGCTAAAAAGAACAGCCGTGACTGATTGAACATTTTGAAACAGACAAGCTCAACTAAAGATAAAATAGTAACAAGTGTTCTGACTGGTACTGCTGTAGCTATACTGAGTCTTATTTAGGTCATTTTCTAGTACAAATTCACAGGTGGAGCATTCTTTGCTCGTCAGTGTTGTTTCAATCCTGCTTCTATTATCACTTGCCTACAGGAGATACGTTGACCATCAATAATAAATTATAATATAAAAATTACTCTTCGTACAATAGCGGTGTGATAGTTAGTACTGTCTCCTAATAAAAATAAAGTCCTGGGTTTGAATCCGAGGTCTTTCTGTGTGGCGTTTGCATGTTCTCCCTGTGTCTGAATGAGTTCTCCCCAGATACTCCACCTTCCTCCCACATTCCAGAGACATCCATGTTAGGTTAACTGGTAATTCTAAATGGTCCATGAGACTGTATGGTTATCGGTCTCTGTGCATTAGCCCTGCAACAGATTGGAAACCTGTCCACAGTTTACCCTGCCTCCTGCCCCATGACAGCTGGTATTAAGCACCAGCTCCCCTCCGCAACCCTGAATCGCATAATAATAGTGATGGCTAGATGGACTGTTTCCTCAACAGAACCAAACTTCAAACACTGTGTAAAATGTATATGAAAACAAAAGACAAATACTTGCAAATCTCATAAACCCAAATTTTATTTACAGTAGAACGCAGAAAACATATCAAGTGTTTGAACTGAGAAAATGTATGATTTTAAGAAAAATATTAGCTTGTTTTAAATGGCAACAGATAAGTAGCATATTTGGGCATATCTGGAAAGGCATCATCAGTGCTGAGAGATTTATACAACATGTGCTCCCATCCAGACAAAATATTTTTCAAAATATGAAACAAAAAAAACACTCAACCTTTTGTCCATCACTTTGAATAAAAACACAGCAGTCTCTGTCAGGGTGGGGCAAATAGTGACTTGTTTTTCCACAGGAGCTCACTTGTCCCACCACCAAAGATAGTTTATTATTTTTGGTCTTTTGCTCCTTACAATGGTAGCAGTGGCAAATACCAACAGAACTTGGACAAGTATACCGAGCAACCAATCGGCCAGTTGTACTGGAGGCTACAGCCTTTACTTTATCAAAACTTAAAAAGGACAAATTTGAACTCTGTATGTTTAGCCCCATATATGGATATATATATTTATTGTGTTCTAACCAGCAATTACACTGCCACATCTCGAAGTTTGTACTATCTGCCATCCAACATAATAGCAGTTCTTTCCCCACAACTTTCACTTCAAGGCAGTGTTGTAAGATCTTGCTCACAATGCCATGGGAACACTGGGAGATGTCATTGAAAAAACAGCTTGCATCGGCAGCAACGCCAGGCACAGCATATGTCGACTCTAATGAGAGGTTATACTCTGCGGCAACCGTCAACAGAGCAGTAATCGATTCTCACAGGGGTAAATATTCAATGCCCATAACTTGAGTAAAGAGGGAAGAACAGCAACGGGATGACATTAAAACATCATCAGCACAGAGGCATGTGGCTGGAAGTCACTGTCACTGCTAACAACAAGCTTGTCTGCAGCTTCTGGGGAGGTTTTCTGGGACCTCTTTGTGGGTGACAGAGAAGAGGCAAATGAAAGCATGAAAGACTGATGATGTGAGATTTAAAGCTATAGAAGAAAACATAGAACAAGCACCATGAATTGCTATATTATGGGATAAGTTTGTGTTTAAAGAAGCTGAATAGGCACTAGTGACACATTTACGACCCTGTCTTTGCATTGTCAGAGTATAAAAGCTAAAGCTAATTCTTCTTGCCCCCTCGAGGTGGCCATTCAACTGGTCTACTGAGGCAAGCAATGAGAGGAGTTTCACGGGCAATGCACAAAAGAAAAAGGCTACAAATGAGCATTGGTTTTGCAAAGAGAGGTCCAGAGCAACTGGAGTATAATTGACATGGACCTGTTGTTCAACCATTGGAGGCTTCCCAAAAGAAAAGCAAACAAGGCATTTCCATTTAGCCCACACACTGGCTAGGAGCCTGGGAACAAAAGTGTAAGCTACCTGGGATTTAGCTAACCAGCCAGTTCCTTATGTCTGCATTCCTGTGTTATTCGCATGTAATGCATGTACCTGTAGGTAGCTAAGCTGACTAAAAGTAATTTTTATAGCTAAAACACAATAAAAAAAAAGTACAATGAATCACAATTAGGCGATGTAGTAAGCTTGCGCACATATACATTTTACCCTAAACTCTAGATGTGCAAGTAGACGTGCTGTATACCATGTGCTATTACCCTTAGACTTTCCCTGTTGAACTCAAAGTCACACAACTCAGCTCATGAAGATTTATAAAGTTAAGCAAGCACATGTGCTCAGGGAGATTCTTAGCTGTAGTGCTTTGATACAAGTTTTGGCAGCACAGCCAACGCCTTGAGGTAGAGGGAAGAGAGGGAGCGGGAGAAAGAGAGCGCAAAAGCAAGAGAAATGCAGCACATCATTTTACAGGCACAGAACCAGCGGGTATCAGCATCACAAATCCTCTTGGTGTGAAATTCTATAGCTGTCACTAGCATAGGAGAGATGAGAGATGGTGGTGCGGATGATAGAGAGGCAGAGAAAATGACAGTGTTAGAAGCTTCAGGCTTCCTTATGGCCAGTAATGTCACTGATCGTTTCTGGGCTGGTAAGACTGGTATGTATATGTGTGACAGACAAAAAAACACTTTCAACAAGCGGTCCTCAGAGGTCCAAAGTCTGTCGACTATCAACAGGACAGATATGTCAGCCATCATTTTTCATCATCAGAAAACGATCATCTATGTGAAGCACACTGGGTTCCAGCACAGAAATGATCTTAATTATGTTATGAAAAATGATCACCGAATCCAGCTGCATTAGTTTTTGTTCCTGGATAAATGAGGATCTTTGCATAAGTGACTAGTACTTATACGCTTACCTTTGCCAAAATAATAATGAAAATGTATATAGTTCTTAACAAATTTATTAAATTATCACCCAATGGAAGGTTTATATCAATATTGGTAATTAACTAAATTCTGAGTTCAACTCCACCATCAGGCTGGGGTCTTTGCATGATCTCCCCGTGTTTGTGTGGGTTTTCTCCAGGTACTCCAGCTTCCTCCCACATTCCAAAGACATGCAGTTAGTGGGGATAGGTTAATTGGTAACTGTGAGTGCATCTCTATGTGTTAGCCCTGCGACAGACTGGCAACCCACCCAGGGCCCTGCTCCAGCATGCCCCCCCCCCGCGCGACCCTGACAAGGATAAGCGGAAAACAATGGATGGAATCTGTTATGTCTGTAATGTTTATTCCAACAGTAGGTGCGAGCTCTTTAATCAAAATGATATTTTTTTATACATGAATTTTTTTGTTTTAAACAAGGTTTTGACAGATTTTGTTAAATATTTGTGTCTTACTGTTTTCATGACAGGTGGCCTAATAAATTTGTTATGCTCTATACTTTATAAAGAAAAGTTCTTTTTGGAACATTAAAGACAGAGGATGCTGCAAACGAGAGCCTAAAACTGGTCAAAAAAAAGAACAAAAATTGGAACTGATGAGAAAATGTGTTTTTTTCTATCACTTCGGTGATGGTTTTAAGTGAAGGGGGGGGGGACTTGGATTGCATTCACAGTGGTAATAAATGCTGCATCCCAGGAGATGTGTAATGCTGAAGTTGTTTTAAAAAAAGAGGTTTGATATGTTATAAGGACAAAAAAAGAGAGAGAAAAAAACAAGTGAAGGACAGGCAAAAGCTGAGCTATCAGGCAAAGAGGACTGCAGCAATTACTGGAGAAATAGCCCAATTATGTGGAATCCCTCTGAGGAATGAGGTGACAGTGATGCGATTTCTATCCAGCAAGAACTTTCACAGGGCAGTAATTCTCAGTGTTCAAAAAGCCCAATCTTAGGCTATTTTCCTACACCAAACTTTAACAGCTAGTGAAATCACTTAAAATATAAGTAGACTTACATTTTTATTTTAAACAAGAACTACATTTACTTTCTGTCCACTGAAAGTAAATGTAAATACTTTTGTTGATATGAATGTGTGGGGATTATCAAAAATGTAGAATTTAACTGTTTTCTTCAAACAGCTTCTGATTTAAATCAGAATTTACTGATTATAAATTCACTATCAGGAATTTCCAATAAGGAATGCTAGCATATTAAAGCATTTACTTTTGAGAAAGTGTCTGGTGATAGGTTTCTTATTTTTAGTTTTATTTAGTAAAATTTAAAATGATGAAATCCTTTCAAAATGACATCCAACAGGAACAAAACATGTGAAAGTAAAATATATTGTATGTACATGAAGTCCTCCGGTGACTTTCTGTACTAGATTGTGCTACACTGTCTATGTCTACCATCTTACAGCACTAAATCACATACACATAATTGTAACCAATCACATTGCCCAAATGGTGAAAGGGCTAAGTTATCGAGAAATGTTGAAGTTTTGGCCTGATCGATAGCAAATTTCAAAAAACTTTCTGGATATGTTCCTTACACTAATGTGCAAAAGTCTTAAACCACCCCTCAGTTCTGTTGTTAAGAAAGTGGGAAATAGTTGCAGTAATTCATTGAAATGTGCAACCATAAATGGCAACGCTTGAGTGGCAATATTTGGTATGACCACCTTTATTCTTGAACACAGCCTGAACTCTCCTAGGCAAGCTTTCTCGTCATTTCTTTAAGTAGTTTTCAGGAATAGTTCTCCAGGCTTTAAGAACAAGATTTAAGAACAATGCCATTACTCAGATTGCTGCAGCGACATTCACAACAACTTTTGGGATCCGCACTGACTTCAGGTTCCATAATACATTAAAGCACACGATGAAAACCTCATGATCAGCACAACATTCCCAATCATTTCCTGACTTCCACCATTTCGGTTTGTGTGCCTCTGTTTGCAGCTTTGTCTCAGACTCCAACAAAATTCTACAACATCCCAGCTTTGCCAGCAACAGATCTCAGCACTCGCTCTAAGTCTTAGTTTGTCACCCAGGTTTTGGTCTCCTGACATTTTATAAATCCTGTCTGAAATGCCTCGCAAACAAACTGCAGGCACTGTCTGAATCCTGGAGATGCATCTCAATATGGAAGGAATGCAGGAAATATAAAACAATGAAAGAAAATAGAGGAAGTCTGCCAGACTTCAGATACAAATAGGTAAAGATTGAATTGACATGTCAAAGCCTGAAACAACAAAGTATGAGACAGACAGATTCTCTTTCTTTTCTTCTGTCTGAACACACACACAGAGGCAGTGCAGACCCCGCGGAGAGCTGATAGCCGAATTATAGGTGTGTGTATGTGTGTTTGTCTGTGGAGGGAAAAGAGGGAGTGACAGAAAGAGAAATGAGATAGGGATGGAGAAAGAACAGTCAAGTAAGAATCAAGTCAATACACACCGCACACAGTAGAAAGGAGCCACACACACACACAGACACACATACACACACCCACAGTATATAGCTGCATATTACTGGGTGTGCCACTCTACTGTGTAAAGCTGTTAAGCAGCAGCTGCTCCGCTAGATGTTTGGTCCCCTTGGAGCTGAAATATTGATCAGTTCTCAGGCAAGGCAGAGCAGCCTGTGCCCCCACTGTCCCCATGTATAATTGAAGTGTATATCTTTTAGTGTGGAATGCCAGTCGGGAGAAGGAATTAAGCACAGAGGTAAGCTGAAGGCCTGTCTATGCTGCCATGGCAGCTCCTTTATCCATCAGTCATACAGCTGTTCAGACAGAGGGTTTTCATTAGCCTTCTACTTTGACTTGAGAAGGTGCCATACCCTAGAAAAAGCAACCAAAGAAGGGAAGACAGGACATAACAAGACCCACATATGTGTTTTACAGCTAGTCATTATCTCAGCTCTCCTTTGAGTCTTTCTGAGGAAGCAAACATTCATGAAAGGAATTCATTTCAATATATAGCAGATGTAGTTATATTTCCAGCAACAAAAAGAGAGAACCAAGAATGCAACTCAACTCATCAACACTTTGACTTAATATCCTCGCTCTCAAGCACGTCATTAAAAAAAAAAAAAAAGATACAATAATTTTT
>VUQG01006842.1:18622-59673 GCA_015106755.1 Etia nguti | reverse complement strand
CAGTGGCCCTGCACACCATCTCAGCCTTCTGGCTCAGTGTGTATGCTCAACAATTGGTGTCAGCAGTAATAAAAGGCAGAGTCAAAGAAATGATTATCTACCATTGAACTCACAGCGGGAGAGCAGTGCTTGTTTAGATTCTCTCTTTTACCTTCCTGTTGGGATAGATCTCCTGGAAGAGAGGGAGTGTGGCAAAAACCATTACTGCCTTCTCTCATTACCAGGGTTTTATTATATGATAGGTCATTTTATAGCATTGCAAAGCCTTTTTTACTGCCACTGGTACTGTACTGCCTCTGGCTAGTACATACCAATATACCATCTAGTTATTGGTCCACTGATTAGACACACAAACAAATCTCACACAGATTTACAGGAAATAAAAAATGGTCAGTTTTCCTGCAATGCATACAGAAAAGATAGAATTAAAACTGTGTTGTGTCAAATCAAAAGAATTCACATACTTTTGAAACAAAATAACTCATAACAGAATTGTAAAAGGCCTTGACTTTTGCAAGTTAAGAAACCAGGCTTAAGCTTTGACATATTCATTTTTATGTTTCTTTTTGGACAAGCTGGGTTCAAGTAAAAAACCTGCTAGTCAAGAATATAAAATGCAGAATGATTAAATTCTTTTGCATTCAGTGGCTTATTTTATAGGTCATTTGTCTGTGGTGTTATTTTTCACGTGTTCTCTTTTTTTTAATCTTTAGCTTTCATGTTTACTGTGCTATGACTTCAAATGGGAAATTATATTCAGTGGCATAATGACGCCAATTCTTTGCAGATGTAAAATGTAAAATATATTTTTATATACCCAATTAGGGCTAACCAACACATGGTCGTACGGTGGTTAGTGCTGTTGCCTCACAGCATGAAGGTCCTGGGATCAAATCCACCAGCTGGCTGGGGTTGTCTGTGTGGCGCTTGTATTTTCTCCCTGTGCCTGTATGGGTTCTTTTCAGGCACTCTGGCTTCCTCCCACATTCATGGATGTTAGGTTAATTGGTGTTTTTAAATTGGCTGTAGCTATGAGTGCAGCGTAAACCCCACCTCATGACACATGGGACAAGTGCCAGGCACCTTATGACCCCGGACTGGATAAGCAGAAGAAAAAACATGGATGATACCCAATTAAAACACATTAATTTATTTGACCATAATGCAAAAATACCCACTGTTCTTTGTAAGGCAGTCACACTGAATGATAAATTTTATTTTCACAGATAAGAAAAATGATAATACACTTATCATAAAGCATGTGAATTACACAAAAAACTATAAAAGAAAGGGGGCAAAAATCTTTTCATGGTACTGTAAGCTTTTTAACTTCCCCTTCCTTTGTGAGTGGTTAGTACTGGTTAGTACTTAATGAAAGTACTAACCAGGCCAGACCCCGCTTGGTTTACAAGATCAGATGTGGTCAGGTGTGCTCAGGGTGGTATCACCACTGCTCACTGGCCGGCAGTCTGTAACAATCAATATATTGCTTTTATCTCGCACTGTGGTGCAAGTAAAGCTTTTGCAGTATACCAAAGAAATGTTTCAGGCCTTTTTGATGAACATGTTTTGATACCAAAAGTTTTTAAGAGCTAAAAAAATAAAAATAAAGAAAAAAACCTAAAAAAAAACCAAAAGAAAAGGAAAGAAAAAGGATTATGCCAACTTCATGTGCAGATTAAAATACCCCCACCCCTTCTGCAACTCAACCCACATCCTTGCTTCATTACAGCTATTATCTGTTATAACAGTTGTTAATGTAGGGAGGGAGAAATCCTACTGTGCAAAGAAAATTCTCCTGCGTTTAGTTTTGCACAGTGGAAAAAGACGTTTGTGGTTTACAGATAACCAAGAACAGAAGAACATACAAAAGTAAGAATTACTTTGAGGCACCTAAAAGATTGTTTAGAAACTTTTCTTTCTCAATGTTTCACTGATGTGGGTGCTCTATTAATGTGAACATAAAACATATTGTCAAAAACATTATTCTTTTTATTCATGCTCAATATTCAGTAGTAAATGCACGGATAAATTTATTAAACTGAGCTGCTTCTACGGCTGAAAATTAAAAAAAAATTAAATAGGGAACAGCATTGTATTTATTAAGTTATTGCAGATTTTATTCACAGCTTAGAAAACTGATGAAATATCTTGCCGCTACCATAACAAAAACACTTGAATAACTCATATCTCTATATGTCCATCTGTTCTTTGCCTAGGTCAAAAACTGTGCATCCCACTTGCTTCAAACTTTTTTTGTGGATGTTAGTGCCCACAGTAAGCCCAGCGCTGAGTCTGAGGTTATTTGGGTGAAAAATTCTCATATTTTGACTAAATATTGTTTTCTATTACCAGTGTTTCCCTCAAGGTTTGAGGGGTGGGCAATACAGCCTGAAAATTATCTCACAAAATGTAAGGAAATTTGATATTTAAAATGATATTTATGATCTAGGGAAAATTACTGGACATTTTATCAGTAAATGTAGCTTGCACGCAGCAGCATATATTAGTGCAAAGAAAACAAACAACATTTTCCATCTTTCGTTTCCAGTGAGCTACTGTCATGATGACACACTGCTTTTCCCTGGAAATTGAAAGTAAAAATGTAACATATACTCTTTAACACTTTAGTTAGTAAAATTTACATCATCTCAATCATTTTTGAATACACTTCACAGATAGAGCTATAGAGCCGCACAATTTCCAAGATAAACCATCATTCATTGAGCACACGTTGCAAACACTAAGCAACACTTGTATTTTGAAAACAATAAATACATTAAACAGTGAAAAAGACTGACTGATGACTTGTTAATCTGTCACTCTGGTCTAAAACTCTAACCAATTCCCCTGAAGATAATTGCACATGTTTTCTTGAGTTAACTTTGAATTATTTTTGTCTTTGATTTTCCTGTAATAAATGACATAAATAATGTGTCACCCACACTGCTTGGATGAGCGATTCTTGAGAAAGCTGCAACCCACGGTGTGCTTGTTCTGCACAGCCGTGCTTTGAACAGACACAATCACACACCTGCGTTCAAAACAGTAACTTTCTGATTGCTTACTTACAACACATTTCTGGATAAAGGTAGCTTGGGTTACACTCTCACGAACTGGCTGTGCACTTGTATCTCAAATCGGATAAAACCCATAACAAGACATCTGGCATGCAAGATCATGTTCCCATTCACACAATGGCATTTATGTCTTTATATAATATACAAAGCAGAAAAAGGGGTTCTTCTTTTTTAAACAAACGATGCATTCACAGACATCCAAATAATAATTAACTTTTAATTAAAAATAACAATAATCTTACATTGCATATATTCTCAGTAGGTTGTTTGAGTAAAATCCCTGGGTCTAATGTGCTGGTGTGACCTTTTACATTATTTCAAACTGATAGCTCCTGGGATACTCGAGGCAAAGTTTTTTGTATTTTTTTATTGATGGGACAAAGATGATCATTCCACAGAGAGGAGCTGGATAATTGGTAGAAAAAACAGCTTGCTATACGCTATGAGAGAGAATGAGGGCCAAGGGAGCTTGTTGCGTATGCAGGGCCAGTGGTGTCTAATACTGTATATGCTCTCCCCATTTAAATTCAGTGTTTTACATTCTAGTCGGGGAATGAGTCCAACATCACATTAATTACAGAAAACACAGCCATGTACTCTATTTCTTTATATGTGTGTCTGTGTGTGTGTGCACTTGTAACTGCATTTAGAGAATTTGACAAAATAATGTGCAACTCTGCAACATCTCTAAGCTAATTAGTGCAGGGATTTCTATTGAAAACGCTGACCGCAGCAGACACTTGTTTATGAAATCAACTTTTTACGATAAATGCTGAGCAATACTATCTGTGTCCCTGCTCTGCCTGTACAGCTTTGATCCTGATTATATAGTGCAACAGCATGAATGCTCTGCCATGGCTCTCTGATGAAACCCAGCAAGACAAAATCTTGTTCCTTTTTCTCAGTTAGAACAGGGGTCGACCTGGGCTGCAGGCAATAAGACCTGAAAAAATCTGCTGTGCCTGCACAGGCATCACGTAACTCTACCATGCAGACCACTTCTTAGATACTAAATCTAATGTTCCTGTAACTAATGACTCGTGATTTTGTTGAATCTTGGTTAAATCATTCAATCTCCTCTAAGAATTAAACTCATCCCTCACTACTGGTCCATAATGGCGTAATAGAGTATCTATATTCTATATCTATATGAAATTGTTTATGGCTGCCTGCCTTTTTTCCCATCATTTTTCACCCCTTAACCTAGTGTATAAAATTAACCTAAGTTGTACTATAATGATATTTTGCTGTCATGCTGAAACTTAGTATAGGAAAATCCTAAAAGATTAATATGAAACATGTTGAGGCCAAGCACCTTAGAAGGAAGAAAACTGTTTTAAGGACCCCATTATTTTCTGTACTCCCTTTAAGCTTATGCTTGTTACCATTTGTTAGCCTTAGATTTCATTTCAACTACAGTAGCTGTATTCTAAAACTTTTACAGACACTGGTATAATAGTATGTATGATGTAATGGTAAATGAACTGGTACTTGACAGTTTTTATAAGCCACATTTACCCATTGCATCGGGCCAATTTGGGGTCTTGCCCAAGGACACTCCAAAATATAACATGAGTGCAAGGAGACTTGTCCTGGTCAAGGAGATGAACTTTTTAATAGTTGAGCACTGTTTTATAATTCATAGCAAATCATTCTGGAGACTTCTTAGCAATGGATCATGGGGTCTACAGGTACTACTTTTAGAAACACTCAAAATGACTAAATTGGGCTAAAGCTGGTGTAACTCAGCTCAGAAGAGAGGCATTTAAACATGTTGCTGGGATTTTATTTGTAATCTTGCCTAAAACAACAAACACAAACACATCCATTCTCACAAACAAAATGACACCAGGTTGCTTCTTCTGGCAAATTACTGTAACCCGTTTTCATAGTTTTTATTTACATAAGCATTAGAGGGTTTGTAGGACAGTCATTTAATTAAACATCTCACAAAAATATATTTTTGTATTGTGTATTTATAAAGCAACTTATAAACGCAGCGTTGCAATGTTTATGTCTAATGTTCGCATCTAATCTAAATGCAATAATCATTACAGGAGCAATGTTATATAGTTACCCGCACATATATTTTAACACAACACAAATATTGACGTTTATCGTGACTATTCCTTTATGCTCTAGAAGTGCTTTTTTAATCACTTCTACTTTCGTACTGTTATGGACCCAAATGAATGACTTTTACTCAAACCCATCAACACCCAAACCCATTTTCAAACATGCACTGCAGTTCTAAACTCTTAAAACCATGACCTAGCAGAGATGCATGGCAGAGCAAAAATCTGGCCTTTAACATGTCATTTTCCTATTACAAAGTCTGCGTGAAGTCACGTTGTGCCAGGGTGTGAATAGCACAAAACCTTCACTGTTAGCAAGTGTGCATCAAATCTTTTGCTTCCTGCAAAAGATTTGATACACACTCCCTCACCTAAATCTCACGGCCTCAAGCCAGAAGTGTGAATCTGTCTGAGGTGTCTGGACTATCTACTCCTGCATGCAAAATGCAATGTCATGCAAAATAAGTTAAATAATAATAATTATAATAATAATGCACACTATGTTACTCATTTTCTCCCCCTGGGAAGTAGGCTGTGACAGTACTCATACCATTACTTTTGTGTTACACATTTAAAAAAGGCCTGATGTGAATGGTTACATAATTGACAATGCAATTAACATTATAAACCACAGGCTATGTGCCTTATATGCTTTCATTTTTATTTATTATCTAATGTTTTTTCGTATCTTTGTCATATCTCCTTGGAGATATGACTTGGAGTCATTTGTTGACTCTTCTTTGACAGGTGATATGAAATGACTTCAAGTCCTGTTTTTCAGGGTTTGCTGAGGTGGTTTGTATAAATGAGCTTACCAGCCCAGAGAGTGAGTCTGGGAAGGTAAGCTGACTCTGAACCACTGAAAAGGCATGGCATTTATACTGTACTACAGAGAGAGCTAACGGCAGGTGCCAGCTACCTGAGGTCTCTTCCTGTTATAAGGGAGTTTTTACTTTCCACTGTTGCCAAAAGTACTTGCGGATAAGGGATCATCTGATTGTTGGGCTTTCTCTGTATTTTTGTAGTGTCTTTACCTTACAATATTAAGTGCCTAGAGGAAGCTGTTGTTGTGATTTGGCACTATATAATGAAAGTGAATTGAAATTTATACTGGTTTGAAAGCAGATGGTAGAGGACAACAATCAGTGAAGATTTTATGATTTACATGTGGGTGTCAAACTGAGACAAAAGGTATGGAAGGGTCTGAAAGACAACCACGGGGTGACAAGATCAAGACTAAGACATAAATAAGTACTCCAGAGATAATAAGCTTCTAAAGGCAAAGCAAAGCAAAAGATTTGGAGAGGTGGGTCTTTCTCAATATTCTTCATGGGTTCTATCAGAAGCACTGGGAAATATGAACACACTACAGAAGAACCATTGAACTCTTGCGTCCTTAAGTGCCTGTCAGTGGCTGGAATGCAAGACTTTTGACCTCTTCACGATAACAAGCTCTTTCTAATTAGAAAATAAGAATTAAAAGCACAATAAGTAGCTCTAGCTCTAGAAAAAAAGCAAACTTGTCAGTCACCCCTTACACAGCGTACTTGACTCCCAGACTAACAAATGCCCACAAATTTCTCTGTTTTCCTTCGTTTGTGAAAAAGTAGAAGCTGAGCATGTGCGCCAAGATTTCATTTGAAAGATTTCTGAAAAAGTGGCTTCCATACTCGAGCCCACTGAGAATTTCATGTGAGTAAAGTCTATGAATTCAGCAGAGGAATGCATTTTGACTGAAAAGGGGAGTGACACCGTGGCATGAGAGTTATTCCGCCACATGAATCCCCATGTATTGCTAAATGGATTATCTATGACTACTGCAACATCTACTGTACTACAGCTTCTAGGGATGGAAAAGGAAAGCACGTGTGTGTGTGTGTGTGTGTGTGTGTGTGTGTGTGTGTATGTGTTTGTGTGTCTGTTCACAGGTATCTTTAAATAAAAAGAGTTGTCATGCATTAGGGTCTTAATCTGGAAGTTTAATTCACAGATGTCTCTATAAAAACAAAATGACAAAAGCATAACAGAACTGAAAAAGAAAGAGTTGATCTTCCCCTAAGCTAAACCATTTAAACATCTTTCAGACTATGCATACTGGGTCCACATTTCATAATAAGCAAAGGTGATTAGTAACAGAATGTGCAGAAAGAGCTGACAAATCTAACTAGAGATGAAGAGTCTTTGGGGGCAAGTAAGGTAAAGCCCAACCAGTGTAATGTTAGTATCACATAAAAAGAAATCTTGATTAATGCATGAATATGAGCCATATTCTCTGATGTTATTTATTCATATTTTCCAATTTAAGTTGTAAATGTCGTTTTTTTTAACTGAACTTGGCTTAAGATGCCACAGTTTGGCTATAGCCCACTTTCAATGTCAAAATGGCACAGATACAAATACATACAGTCACAGAGGTAACAAATGAGCTCCTGTAATTTCAAATAAAGTGGGTTATCTTATATTTGATAGGTTGTGTTTTGAAGAAACACAGGTATAAATAATCTTAGATTTAATCTGGAGTGGTTCTCTTAATCTGGAGGCAAATTAATAGCTGTCAAACAAGGTGCTTTTGCTTTTCTTTCCACGTGTCTTATTCAGCAATAATGAGTCATCTACAACCCAGCTTTCAAAGAAACTGGAATGCTGTGTAAACATTTTAAAGCTAAAACTTTAAAAAACAAGATCATTCTAAATTTGATCCCACTGTATCAAATAAGGGGCCTGTTTACCACTTATCTGTATCACCTCTTCATCTAACAACATTAATTGTTGTAGTTTTAAAAGTGAAATGTTTTCTTCCTGGATAAGGGATTTCAGTTATTCAGCAGTTCAGGGCCCACATTGATTTATTTTTTCCATTTCAAAATATCTATATTTTCAGTGGGTGACAAGTTTGGAGTGCATATGGGCCAATTTAGTACCCAGACGCTTTTTATTATGGAGCCAGGCTGTTCTACTGTTGGAATATATGCAAAATGTGAGTTCCAATTATCTTATCTGCACACGGTCATGTAGACTGGAAGCACTGTCCTGCTGTATGACCCAACAGCTTTAGCTGTTGGACATTTCTCTCTAGAATATTTTGGTATACAGACGAGTTCATGGTTGACTCAATGATTTCAAAGTTCCTCCCAGTCCTGTGGCAGGAAAACAAGACAAAATCATCACCCTTCCACCACCATACTGACCAGTTGGTATGTGTTTGTGTTGTTACGCTCACCACACATGGTATTGTGCATTATGGCCACACATACCCAAAGAACTTTGTTCCAGAAGTCATTCTGCCATTTTTGTTTCCTCTGGCAACCATTCCAAACAACTTATACCTGTTCAGTCTTTTTTCCAATTGTACGATCATGAACAGTAATATATAGCATACTAACTGAGGCCTGTACAGTCTGCGATGGAGCTGTTTTATTATTAAAATTTTACAATTTCTCTGAGCATCGCACGATCTGATTTTGGGATAAATTTCCTGTAACGTTTACTCCAGGGAAGGCTGTGGCTTTGCGTTAAACACACCTTCAGACCAGCAGACTGCCAAACTTTCTGCTTTTATAGAGGTTTTTATAGTCATGCATACTTACGGGTAGCATTTATTACTGTAAAGAGGGGTTGTTCCTGACACTAAGTTGATGACTTCAAAATACTTACAAAATATAGTCCCCTGTTTTTACAGAAACCTATAGCAACTGAGAGATTGGGAAGAGGATAAAACAAATTCTATTGAAATTCATGTCATGTGTTTGACTTTTTAGAAGATTCACTCTGTAGACTTCTGAGTCTCGAGAAAAATTGGCTCCACACTGAAGACCTTATCAGAAAGGACACGGAGACCTACACCTGCCAATCATCATGTCGGGAAATTTGCTTGCGTGTGGCTCTGCGGTCCTGCTGGCTGATGCATGGAGACAAAGCTGTGACAGAAATGCATCTTATCAAGTAAAGTCATGTTGCTTTAAGTAAATGTATGTGGTGATTGTATTGTCTATTTTTGTTTGTGCTTATGCAAAAAAGGGGGAGAGACAAACTTGGAAAGAAAATAGTGTATGGTGTTACAGCAGCATGGTGCTTAGATAATGTTTTTTAATATTAAACTGTTTCAATACAACTGAGTATACAGTTATACAATTCCAGTGTCCTCATAGTGAATTAGATAAATTTTTAAAATACATTTTCTCAGATTTCTGTAGGTAGTTTTGTTAGGAGAAAAAAAATCTTAAAATGTAAAACTTGGAGTGTGTGAATTTACTTTTTGGTTAGAACAGATTACAGCAGAATATGCGTCAAGGGCCATTCAGCTGACATGGATATAGGACTCAAAAGCAGACTCAATAGACATTCACTTCTTTAGCACAAAACTTTATTGAACGCAGGAATCACTGTAGTCAGGGTGGCACAGAGAGTGAGATTCACAGCAGCGCAGTCCACTGCAACAGAACGAGATGCGTTATATAATAAAAAGATACGAAACAAATGGTGAGTATATTTTTCAGCTAGGAGTGAGAAGTGGTTTGCTTACTCAGCAAACGTGGTGAGCTGAGGTTCCAGAGGGGGGGAGCTTTGCCAGGTGAGTGTCAGAGAGCATGACAGAGCAGAAAAAACAAGATGTCTGACTTTTCCTTTCTCTTCCAGGATCAGGAGGGCAGGAGCAGCAGGGCAGGCATGTGAGATATCTGACCTCTTTCTTTGTTTATTTTTACAAAGCCGAGGAAGGATGGGCAGGGGAAGCCAGTGAGTGTATTGAAAAGTAGAGAAGACCAGCGTCAGTGAAACCAAGAGAGTGACTGGAGAGTGTTAATGCTGATCCAAGATGAAGATGACTGGGGACACAAGGAGGACAAGGTTAACACAAGAAGTATCAAAACGCGGGAGTACAAGCACTCGGGATGGCCACGGGGAACTGGAACTCCGCCCAGAGGTGAAACCAGAACTTCAGGAGCAGGGGAGGAAAAATACACCAAACTCTGGCACTCAGCCCAGATCATGACAATGTAAGGCATAAAGTCACATGAACGCTTTATTAGGATTCATGGATGTACTGAAGGAGGACATGCAGAGGGTTGGTGTGGCAGAGGAGGATGCTGGGAATAGGCTGAGATTGAGACAGATCATTCCCCGTGGCAACTCCTAACAGAAGCAGCAGAAAGAAGAAGAAGAGTTTGAGATGATTTGAGCTTTGTGACATGGTGCGTTATCCTGCCGGAAGCAGTCATCAGAAGATGGGCACACTGTGGCCATTAAAGGCATGGTCAGCAACAATATTCAGGTAGGCTGTGGTGTTTAAACAATGTTTATTTGGTATTAAGGAGTCCAAAGTGTGCCAAGAAAATGTCTCCCACACCATTACATCACCAGCAGCTTGATCTATTGACACAAGGCAGGATGGAAACATGCTTTCGTGTTGTTTATGCCAAATTTTTATCCTACCATCTGAATGTTTCATGAGAAATCAGGACTCATCAGATCACACATTCTTCCAATCTGTCAAATATTGGTAAGCCTGTGTGAATTGTAGCCTGCAGTTTCTTGTTGATAAGTGTGGCACCCACTGTCATCTTCTGATACTGTAGACCATCTGCTTCAAGGCTTCATCTGCTGTGCATTCAGAGATGCTCGTCTGCATAACGGACAGTTATTTGAACTACTGTTGCCTTCCTATCAGCTTGAAGCAGTGTGGCCAGTCTAGTCTCTCACCTCTAACATCAACAAGGCATTTTCACCCACAGAGCTGCTGCTAACTGGATATTTTCTTTTATTCAATCCATTCTCTGCAAACCTTAGAGATGGTTGTGTTGGAAAATCCCAAGAGATCAACAGATTCTGACCAGTCGATCTGGCAAAGTCAACCAATGCCACATTCAGAATCGCTTAAATCACCTTTCTTCCCCATTCTGATGCCTGATTTGAACTGTAGCAGGCTGTCTTGACCAGAGATGGGCAGTAAGTTACTGTAATCCGATTACTTTTTTCAAGTAACGGGTTAAGTTAGGGGCAAAGTAAGGGATTACTATTGCAAAAAAGTAATTAGATTACTGTTACTTTCCCGTAAGCACGCTGCGTTACTGCGTTACTAAATGGATGGATTATGCAGAAAAAATAGAATTGGGCTGAAAGGTCTATTGTTTTATCACGTATCCAGGTTGTGTATCATGTTTTTTAAAAGTAACTAAGTAATAAATTAACTAATTTCTTTTGAAATCAAGTAATCAGTAAAGTAACGGAATTACTTTCTTGGAGAAGTAATCAGTAATTAGTACCTACTATTTTCAAGTAACTTGACCAACACTGGTCTTGACCTTGTCTTCATGCCTAAATGCCTTGAGTAGCTACCAAGTGCTGAATAGATGTATGCATTAATAAGCAGTTCAGCAGTTGTACCTAATGAAATGACCAATAAGTGTATAATAGTATAACTGTGTATAGCAGTGATCTTTTTCTGGGCACACAAAAAAATCTAAGGCTGATATGTTTTTACTTTTCCAAGTATATCTCATAAGCACCACTCAGGAGCTCCTCTTACGCCTGATGTTTTTCTTTTTTTTTTAATGCAATCTGGTAGAATTTAGTGGAAGCATAGTGTTGTATCTGCTCTGGAAATTGTCCGCATAGCAGACACACAGTCAGAGGTAAGGATACTAGAAATCAACTGAATTGTAATGGCTGAAAGCTTAAAAAAATTTGATCTAAGGACTGAAGTTTAAATCACAGAGAAAAGCAGATGACATATAAGCACTGAAGTCAACTGAAACATCAAAGATGTAATTGAAGATTTAGAGATAAAAGTAGGTGAAACAAACGCACCACTGTGATACAACAGTGGTGCTGACATTTGTGTTCCACAATCAGCTGCTTGTTATATAAACTATGCAGAGAAAGATTTCTGAAAGGTTTTGTCTGAACAGCATCCGCACTTCAGCCGTAAAAATTGTATTTGCTATAATGGAGAACAAAGAAAAGCATTTAAGTATCACACACAGACATGCTAGAACTACCAAATGTTTGATATACATGATATTATGCACCAATTTGTGGACTGCAGTTTTAACACCTCAAATTTAGTGTTTTGACAGTCAAATTTTTTTTGTTATTTTGAAACCTGTGATTTTATTTAGAGATCCAGTTAATGAGGGATGACTCTCACTTGGACTCTGACAGCTGTACGTAGCCACACCCTAATCCATACGGTATGATGCTTTATTACTACCATTCTAAACAAAATCGTGATTTATTAAATCGACAAATGCTAGATAAAATAATACTTGAAACTAGGGACTACCAAAACCTAATTGGGAGAGGATTTACTGAGGTCTCAAAACGAGTAAGAAGCACTTCATTTTCTCAAAGCCTTCTATACATCTTTTTGCTACAGCCGAGTCACCCCCTTGCTGGCCCTCAGAAAGAATGCAAGTTTCCAGATTGGCTTTACAAATAAACCTGGAGCCAATGTTCATCTTTTATCTACACTTTATGCTTCCAAAAGACATGACTGTGTACTTACCCCTCCTGCCCAGTGACGCACCTCCACGTGTCAGGGGAGGAGGAATAATCTCATTGATCACACTCATGACCCATTCATGTCAGAATCACCATGGCTACTGAGTGGGGATAGAGACAAACTGAAAGAAGTGGGAGCCTTGGGAGAATGGAAAGCAGTTCTATTTTCTAATTGAATAGTGATTCAATCCTTAAACTCAGTGAGCTGAAGTGCAAAGCAATTAGCCGATTAATGGTGATTGGCCTGGATGGTGAGGAGATGGGGGAAGGGCTGTTTAGTGTGTGCGCGTGCGTGCGTTCTTTTATCGCGGCCACATCAATCACCATCAATCATTTAATTGCTCTCACTGTACAAAGACACATACGCACAGTTTAAGTGCAGAGGGACCCCTGGTGTGACTGTGAAATTCCCTTGGCAGCAAATAATTCAGAGTATAGGCATGAAGTCACAGTGTGAAATCCCAGTAGTGCGTGGTGGATTACTGCTACTCAATTCTCGCTGCCTCTTTGAGAGACAAGCAGAGCCTGTCAGTCAGCCCGCCTCGTTCGGCTCCACGTAATTGTGAAACAGATTCTCTCCTCTACTGTGACACACGCATAAACCACGGGCATGTACGCAGTACGCAAACTACATGTATCAAGGAAAAAATATATAATCAAATCAAAGAGGTGACTCAAGGAGAGCTGAAGACGTGTATTAGCACGACAACCACGTCCCAAAAAAATAGGAGGTAAAGCTGCTGGAAAATAAGAGGGGAGGCTACATATACGATAATACCTTTTCATTTTAAAAATAAAATGATCTCCATCCAGACAAACCTAACATGGGCTGTATAGTTATAGATACACTGTTTGGTAAACTACATTATGGAGCGTTGATCTTAGCGGGTTTTTTTTTGGTCAACATCTTAATTTTTTTTTATGAGCTATACATTACCACTTGTGGAGGAAAAGATGGATTACTAGTGGGAGGTGATTAGCAAGGTATACCTATAAGTGCCTCTATTGCTCCGAAAATATATGTAATGAAATAAGAGTACAGTTTTATGCTCTAAAAAACCCCACAAATCTGTCAGTACAGACTGTTGTCCACACAACAAGCTAATTCAGAACAAGCTAATTTCAGAAAATGACCTGTGCCTGTGAATGGGGGCATGAGACTTGTAACAAGAAAGCACTTCAAGTGTTTAAATAGAGTAGAAAAGCGCTTCATAAGTACCAATCCATTTAGCATTTACTGAATTGACAAAATGCCGACAGTTAGTAGCTTCAGCCACCTCTGTCAGCAGTCACCTATTACTCCGTGTGGTCAGTGGCCACGCCCGGAGCGACGCCACTTCAAGCTTCATGATTTAAACCCCTCATCTCCATCCCCATTGTATTTGTTATAAAGGATGACAGTAGCTTTAGAGTCTACACGTGCAAAAAAAAATCCTTCATTCGTCTTTTATTTAATTTCTATTATTTATCTATTTTCTGTGAATTTTAAAGTTGATGTCAGATTGTGTCATTTTTTTTAAAATAGCAGTTGTGGTTTAGGAACAATACAAATTCAAATTCACTTGCAGCACCTTCGTAAATGATTAAACATCTGACAGAAGCTCCACTTGGTTTACAAGAAATAACTGATCAATCACAGTCCACACAGCTTTATTGCCATAGGCTAAACACAGACAAGTTGCAGTCCAGTTGTTCTTGATTGCATCACTGCCTGGTTGTTTTTGTGTGCTGTCTGCATTTTCACACATTGTAAGATATCAGACAGCAAAGTACTCCTGTTTTATCCTCACTTTACTGGCTGCCTGTGCAATTTAGAGTTTATTTTAACATTTTTTAAATTTGTTTTTTAAGTGCTTAAATTTGGATCTACCGGAACCAAATTCCTTGTATGTGTCTGTGCATATACACGGCCAATAAACACGATTCTGATTCTGATTCTGATTCTGAGCTGCTACAGTTGCACAACCCTTCCTGGTCTCTTAGATCAGCTAAACAGCTGCTCATGGCTCCAGAGCACAGGCTCAGAGGGTAGAGGCCTTTGACCGTAGAAAACATTTCGATTCTTAAGACCCACCTCTTCTGCTTGGCGTTCCACCCAAATTTATTTATTTGTTACTGTTTTACTCATGTTTAATTCCACCTTGTATTGTATTGATGCTTTCATGTTGTGTTGTAATTTTAATTATAATTTTTATATTTATTTATATTTTTATAAAAAATCAATTTTAACATATTTTTATTGCTATGTTCAACACTTTGTCAGTGGTTTATAAATAAATTTGGCTTGGCTTGGCTTAACATGGGGTTCTGTGAGTTGGGGTTCATATGAGGTAATGCAGTTTTGTGGCATGTTCGCACACTGGCTTATTATTTCTGGCTCAAGAGGTTGCTGCTGGTTTAGGAATAGAAGAAAAAAAACAACCTCCAATGAAAAAACAAAATCCATGTCCCATGTGTCATCGTTTCTAAAGGTCTCCTATGCACATCAATCAGTTCTGCAAACAGAGTTTTCATCATTTGCACCTCAGAAAACCTTTTCTGTTTTCAGTTACCTAAAATTGACCTGGTATTTAAACATATAAAATTTCACTAATAGATAATCATTTAATGCACCTGTCAGTACAGATGTTTGCAAGCTTTAACACTGATCGGATGAATGGCTGAATCCTCAAACTCCAGCTTGGATATTATAATGAAATCTCCTGGGTAGAATCCCTGCAGTATGTTCTTGTTCTTTCTGCAATTTACTCAATTGTGATTTGGGTAAAAGCCATTTGGCTTCTGGAAAAAGTGTCAAACCACTCCAAATACAAGTGTAAGGAGGCAAAGAAAACAACAAAAACAAGTTAATAAAAAAAAGATGGGCCTTGCCTGTCTCAAATGTTATACTAGCCAGATAAACTTCATAAAAATCCATCAATTATAAATATATGAATAGCGTGAAGCATAGCCACACAATGACATTAAACAGGGAAATGCTCAAATGGGGGCCACGAGCAGCAGGCAGTCATTAGGATCTCTCACTCATCTTCATGATACTTACTTTTTTGGCTTGGGGCCACTATAGGACATAGACGCTCAAAGGCTGACTTTCATTTGGGTGGAAACTCTGTGACCACTCTGGGAAAATGAAAGAACTAAGAGAAGAGAGTCAGAGGCAACGAGAGCAGGGGAGAGAAGGCCTGACTGAAAAAGACAGGGACAGGAAAGCTGAAAGCCAAAATTCAACAGGGGTAGAAAATGGATTGTATGTGCAATGGAAATGAAGTGTGAGAAAAAAAAACGTGGAAAGAAGCAGAAACAGCTTTAATATTTCCATCCACGTATTAGCTAGTTGTCCTCATTTATTTAGGTCAGGCTCCTTAATGATTGTGTGAAAGTGCTTTACTCAAATCCCATGTTTCTCCCGCTGCAAAATGAGCTGGAAAAGAGTTTTGCACGCATGTAATTATATGAGCGCTAAGGCGTCTTGATCCTTGAGTTATCTGAGTAGCTGCAATTGTGTGCATGCACTTGTCCATAAATCAATGTGAATTAAGGCTGGACTGATACATTGAGATGTGAGAGTCTGGATGTGGGTTTCTCTTAAAGGGAAATGCAGCGTCATGCAACCTACGTCTTATTTTTTTTTTGTTTCCATTACAATTTTTATTGGTACTGTGTTGACTGACTGCTTGCTAAACCCCTGGTTAATAGAAGCTGTTGATTCCAGCATAACTATATAATAACTCGTTTTTCTGTGACAGGTGAACACACCTATCAAGCAAGAGATTCCACATACATATGTCTGTAGCAAAATAATTTTCTCTTGCGGTATCAGTAAAGGCTCTTTCTGCCTGTCTATCTATAAGCTATTGTTGCATTACTTCCTAAGCAAGAGACATATTATTTGCCAAGAGTATTATTACAGCGCACTGTAAGATTACAAAATAATGTTTTCTCCTGTGTGGCAGCCAAAAGCCACAATCAAGGATTAAGGTAATTTTTGCGACTCTGTCCTGCTCTTTATTGGATTTAGGAAACTGAATACTTCACTGAGCCCAGGAAGCGATACTCGACATTATGTATTTGCCAGTAACAGATCAGTGAAGCAGCTGTGTGGCTTGTCCAAGAAGGATTTTTAAAGTGGATATCAAAAAACGTTTGTTGAAATTCACATCATGAAACGCACTAAATTCAGACAAGACTGAGATTATTATATTTGGGCCCGAGAAACCTCAGAAACATGGCACCTAACCAGACACTTGCTCTAGATGGCATTACCTGGCCTCAAGCAGCTCTGTGATGAAATACTGCAGTCATATTTGAACAGGATATGCTTTCAGCCATCTGTGTAATACCTCTAAAATTAGAAATGTCCAGACTCAGAGCAATTCTGAAAAGCTAGTTTATGCATTTCTTACTTCTAGGCTCGTTTGAGCGCTTATTGGCAGAGCTGGAACTTGTTGCCACATGCACTGGTCTGATTGAGCAGATCTGTTTATTCACATGTGAAAAATCTAAAAAATCCAGCTTGATGAGTAACAATAAGAGACGCAGGATGTAATTGTGAATGGCTGCATTAAAGAAAGGTCTTTAGCCTCAATCCTTTAGCAGCATACAGGAAATTATACATAGCACAATGGATTCTAGGAGGCCTCAAATGCAAGACACAAGAAACATTTTTTCTAATAAACAAACTCAAAAGGATTTTAGGTAATGAAGGATTTTCTCAAAAGCTGGATGTCACACACTGTTAAGAAGATTTTCACATAGGAAGTGAAATCTTCTAGAATTTTCTTTAAAGTAAAATTCTGATCATAGGTAAGTAATTTGTAATCTGAACAGGTAAATTTTCTGGAACTTTCTCAAGGCTGAAAGCTCACATGAGCAATTTTTTTTTTGATCTCCGTCCTCCTTACTCTACACAAGGTCAGCTGTGGGCCTCCAAGTCTGCAAAAACAGGTATGTTTTCCTGCTCCCCATGGATAACATACCTGCTTTGGCAGATGCACAAGTTAGTATTCCAGCAGTCACCACAAACAGGACTCACTTTGAGGAGGACGTGTGAGCATGAGTACAAGTAAGCAAATTGTAAATCATAAATCTGACCTGTAAACAGCCCAAGCAAAACTCCCACATGGAGCACATTAATAACCTGGCAATGGGCAGTGATGAGAGTCATGTT
The DNA here is from genome assembly GCA_015106755.1 of Etia nguti. Classification (NCBI taxonomy): domain Eukaryota; kingdom Metazoa; phylum Chordata; class Actinopteri; order Cichliformes; family Cichlidae; genus Etia; species Etia nguti. The sequence continues at coordinate 41,854 of VUQG01006842.1, read as the reverse complement.
TAAATACAGCAAGTGGTTGAATATGGGAAACAGGTGCCCCTGCTTGGCTTTTTCCTGGACCACACCCACTATTGGAAGAAAATGGTTAGTTTTGCTCATGCTTCTCATGCACATAGATGGCAGGTGCAGGTCCAGGAGCAGGTCCTCATGCAGAAGAGGGGAGACATCACCTACCCAAGCCACAGTGGGTATGCCCTAATACATGAAATAATGAGCCTGCTTTAATGTACTTTTTGAATTTCAGCGACTAATAAGTAACTCTCTATAGGTCGACACTACATTAAAACACTAGACTGGAGAAGTGGTGCGTCCACATACAAAGGAGGTATCCAAAAATATGTATATAGCATTGAAATGTCAGCCTTCAGAAACCACTAGCAGGCTGACCCTAATGTGAAAGCAGCAAATGTTTATAGTCCGTCCTTCACTGTTAAGCATGCAGCGCTGGGATAAACAGACATGCTTTAGTGGGTGTTTGCTGCCAACCTTGGGGTTATTTATGAGCTTGCTACATACAGCCTTTGCTTCTCAGCCAAACACCCTGACTGGTTTATGCTTTGTTGCTTCTAGCTCAACAGTCACTGTAAACAGCAGACTCAGCACTGAATATCTTGCTCAGATTTTGTGGAAGGGAAGAGCATTTGGAGGGAAGTGGGGGAGTATGAGGGCAGGAGGGGAGTGCTGGTAAATGAGGATGGGAATAAATACAAATTACCATTTGCTCTTTCTTTATTGGTCAGATTGCATGTGCCTGACAACTCCCTAAATATAATTTAAAATATTAAAATAACTGCCTTAAAAACTATTCATAAATTAGCAGCAGCCTTTATTGGTTTTGATTAGTAAACTGTCCAGTCAAAGATTCACTGAAAATAATCCCGATCACTTTTTTCCCCCTTCTACAGACAGTCAATTATTAAGTGGGCTGCAAAGCTTTTGAAACAACCTGGACTGCTGATTGTAGCTTTGATTTGTACCTTTTCTTGTCCTTGGTGCACCTTCAGTGCACAAGACAAATTTCCATGCAGGCACAATAAAATTTATCTTAATCTCAAACTGCACTGACCCAAGTCTGTGTATAGTGTCTCCTCCATCAGAGTGAGTGAATGAGGTGTTATCATAGTGTGCTCACACACTGCAAGAACAAATTGCTCTGGAGAAGTGCAGGTATACAGATTGCACTGAAATATGTGACAGATATGGTTGATAAATCATGAAGCTATCTCAGGTTTCTGTATCCATGCACTTAAGAGAAAGCATCAGTGGCTGCTGTAGCTTTACGGTGGGCTTTCAGGTGACACAAAAACATGCTTGGATATCAGTGATGTTACATACATCCACTTTCTAGCATTATATATAGCACAACAAAGTAAGAGGTCTGCACTGGTAGGTGCAAAAATAACACTTAAAAGTGAAATACCACCTTTCTTCCATAAAGCTGAAACATGTGACCTGAAGATAAAAGCACCTCTTGCAGGTGAAAGATAACCACTATAATCTTCTCATCACTAAGCTTGTAGAAAGAGTTGTTCTGGTCCTCTATAGCTTGTAACGCAAGCATAGGTAGCTGGTTAACATCAGTGACACTATGTGCCATTGCTCTATGCTCCTAGAAAGGCTCCAGTACCAATGAATGTAAAAAAAAAAAAATCAATATTTTTTTTAATATATGAATCTAAATTGATAACTTATTTACTGTCCCTTTGAGGACAGCATTCACAAGATTTTCAGAAAACTTCTGACCGAAATTTGAACTCATGTGAGATCTTTAGTTGATAAACCTATGGTATCAATTTCAAAATACTATTTTGGCACATACACAAGTTACCGCATTCACAAACTTGGGGGTCCATGCCGCCCGCCTGCCCGCCCGATGGGGTGAAGACGATACCCCATCAGCCTTTTACAGCTGAGGGGTAAAGAGTATTTATTCCTTTTACAGCCCAACACTGTTTGTAGCTTTACTGGTTAATGACACACAAATTCAATAAAATGACCATTCCAAAGTGGACTTTGGAATCACTATGCAAATCCCTAAGTATTTCCAAACAAAATGGAGTTAAACTACTACTTCACTGCATCACAACTCTGGGTATTATCAAGCTGGTAAATCTCCAGTTGGTCTGCCTAATAGAACCGAGAGTGGGTGGTAAACAGCAAAACTTTAGCAGCTGAATTAGCAAGCACCACAATCTTTGCTTTCTACTAAAGGGAACTGACTGTTGTAGAAAATTGCAAGGCGCTCTGAACTGCCATTTCCATTGATTTGGCTTTGTGTTACCCATTTCTCTTTTCTCTTCAGAGACTTCAAGACCTGGTGCCAAAACTTGATTTAATGACAAGTGAGGCTATCCAGGAACACTCCAAACTTTTCTATTGTATTTTAAACCCAAGATTTCTAAGATTTCTGCTGCCGTCATCTTTTGTGTGGTGAATTCTAAAGTGGCTGTGTTGCAATTTAATCAATTTTAATACACTTTCAGATAATATGTCAGATGTAGTGACACTTAGCACCATTTGATTAGTCTTCTTACTTGAAACCAAGATCAGAATCACAACACAAATGTGCACGTCTCCTATCAAGGTTCATCCTCCCGTGATGTGATCCAACCTCACCGGATACCATGCCACTATTATTGAGCTCTCACTGCATTAATTACTGAGGTGGATTAGTTATTGAGCTCTCACTGTATTAGTAATACAGAATATTGATATGGCACAGGTACAGTGTATGACAACACAGAGGAATATTTTGGGTGCCCGTGGCAGAGAAATGAAGGGATTGGTTCATGGCTGTAGCTAGTTTCATGATAACTACAGGTCGAGTCATGTGAAAAAGAAAGTATACCCTTACTGCTTCCATAGGAATTAAGAAGCTAAGAAATGTGAGCAACTCTATAAAGGCAGAAGTCTTTGCAGTTTGCTGGTCTGAAGGATTCAGGTGTGTGTTGATTCAATGCCACATTCTTCCCTGAAGCGAATGTCCCAGCAAATTCCTCCAAAGATCAGACCATGCAATGCTCAGAGAAATTGTACATTTTTTATTGTAAAAGAGCTCCATCTCAGACTCTAAAGGCTTCAGTTGGCATGTTAAAAATTAACGTTTATGACAGTACAATTAGAAAAAGACTGAACAAGTTTGGCTTGTTTGGAAGGAGGCCTCTTTTCCCTAAAAGGAACATGGCAACACAGCTCAGGTTTGCAAAGTTTCATTTGAACAGAATACAAGACTTTGAGAACAATGTCCTTTGGGCAGATACGTTAGAAGTGCAGAAGTCTGGCCACAATTTGGCAGAAACCAAACACAGCATGTCAGCACAAACATCACGTACCAGTTCTCTGCATGGTGTTGGACAGGTGACGGCCTAGGCATCTTGGAGTCATTGAGTCAACCTTAAACTCATCTGTATAGCAATGTATTTCCACAAAAGGTGGTAACACAAGCTATTGAGTCATGGGATGCATTTAGTTTTTAAGATGACTGCACAGAGTCCTGTGAAAACTCTCTTTTTCACATGACTGTATATCAGCCGAGCTTTGCATGAAACATGTAATTTAGATGAGAGTCAGTCTAACCATTTTTATTAAAAGTATATTTTATGTTAGTGTAATAAACTGTGAATGGACTTGACTAGAATTTATATAGTGACCACACAAAGTGTCTTTGACTATACGCCCCATTTAACCATGCAGTCATATAGTACTGTATATCCTATACTGTTTGAGCACTTTTTTGGCCTCTGATTCACGGCCAATTCTAGAATCACCATTTAAGTAATGATGTACTGAGAAATACCTTTGGTAATACAGATTCTGTAATATTGTCATGTGCACATTAACTTAACATGCTGCCTAAAATTGGTCTTAAATTTGATTCCAATGGGCCTGGTACGGTTCACTTTAGGAAACATCTTATGTGGTTGTTTTGCTTTTTTTGCTTTTAATTCCCTTTTGGGAATTAACCTGTAGAGGTGTACCAGACAGGCTGGAAGTAGAACCTGTAGCAGACCCAGTATAAGTTTGTGGTGTAAATCCTCATACTCGGCCTAAGCTCCTTAGGGGAGCTGTGAGGGAAAAAAATATAACTTTTTGTATGCTCTGCTCACCCTGAGACTGACTGGAAAGCAGACAGATGAAAATATTTTGAATTTCACTCTTGAGACATCAAAATCTGTAACAACAGTGACCTCGGAAGTCAGCTCTCCCCAGGATTTTCTTTTCTCCATTACACCGCTTCCTTCTCATTTCCCTGATAGTGTTGCTCACTGAATCCAACTCCTCACTGACACATCTGTGTCACTTTCATCAATACAGCAAAGTTGTTTGTTTGCGGCAGATGGCCTGAATGTTTCCAGCTCCCTGTGAAGTTAGAAATGAATTTGCCTTGTTTTCCTTTTTGGTTATTTTTTCCCTCCTTACTCCTCGTTCTGTCACAACTTATCTTCTTCAGGTTGCTGATGAGCCTAAGCAGCTGTGCTCAGAGCAATGAGATAATTGTCACTGTTTGTGTGTGTGTGTGTGTTTTTTCCATGTACTAGGAATCTGTAGGCCTTGTGGCAATCTTCTTTTCATTGTTTTAGTCTGCCATAATTAGCAGACTTCTCTGAAAAATGGTCCAACATACACCCTGACACGCAGAACCACAAAAGAGTCCCCCAGCCCTTGATACCTTGTAAACAGGGATTTTTCAGGTTGGAAATAGTGGTTCAAACCTAAAATTCCCCTAATGTTTTTTCCCCACATCCTTTCCTTGTGCAAATCATTAGTAGGAGCACAGCCGTGCAGATGGGAGAACATAAAATGACCTCATGTTGCCGATGTAGTCTTCTCAGATCTCGAAGCAACACACCGGTCAATAAGGAGGTATCACTTAGAATGAGAAAGCATGGAGAGGAGGCTTGCAGTTGGCATGTGTAAGTCAGCAAAACATCTATCTTCTAGCACAGTACTATTTGTTTCTGTCCCTGTAGTTGCTCATCATTCAATATCTATAAATTCTCCCTTTTTTTCTTTTTTTTGCTGGGGGGACACCTCACAGCTGCACCTCCCTGTGTGAAATTTAAAGCATTGTGATAGGTTTGGTAACAACCATAGCAGTGTTTACACTCAAGGTCATGACAAACAATATTTTGGTTCAGATTTTATTGTGAACAAAGACATTTATTTTCACTGGGGAGAAAGATAACAAAAATAGATATAGGCACTGGGATTTTCAATAAGAAATACAATAAAACTCACATTACTGCAGCTAAAATGCAGAAAACCAGCAGGTTAAAAGAAAATAATAAAAGAGAAATGAAATGTAGACACTGCAATGTAGAAGATGCCTTCATTGAAATGACTCATTTGTCTCTTAAATAACAACTTTGTAATTTATGTTTATTTTAAGCATAAATTAAAAGGTTCAGAGTTAAAGACTGACTTTACTGACTGATTAATCTGGCCATTACATAGCTGGGTGGTGCCACTGAACTATTGGTGATTGAGTGAGTCCATTACTGGTTGGTTAAATTGGGCAATATTTCTTGTTTGATTTTGCTAATTTACAATATAAACATATCGCTAAACTGCAGGTGTCACAATATACCTGTAACAACGATAACTGTGGCAATGACAAAAGAAAAATAATATCAGTTTATTACATGAGTGTAGCCACGGTTAGAGCCTCACTTTTCACTTTATCTGAGCTCTCTTCCCTCTCAGTAACTACTCTAGTGGAGTTTCAGCTTATCTACAGCAGGTGGGGTAAATACAGCTAATGGTATACACTTTTCTGTGGCTGCTATGGCTCCTGTAACACACTAGACTGAGCCACTAATATAGATGCTGTTAGACTGTTGCTACATTGTTGTGAGGAGCCATGAATACAGGTGAAATGTTGAGAACTCAGTTCTAAATTCTAAATTTGGTATAGCTTCTCCTTTTATACTACTCCCAGCTGCTCCATTAAAATGCACGGCTGTGCTGTGCACCCGGACTAACAGCTGTGGCTGAAGGTTGGTGTTGGCCTGATTGAGTTTTTTAGCTATTTGGACCAGATTTACTAAGTGCAGCAAATTAGCATGAGGCCACAATTACAAAATATGTCGAAGGGACAGTGTTCTAATTTATTTAAAAAATTTTCAGCAAGTTCATTTTAATAAGGCCAAATGGATTAAAGGCAAAAAAAAATTAGCGGGTCAAATATGATGAGGGAGCAAGCGATATACTAACCAAACTACGCATGTGACAGCCGGTCTCTGGATAAAATGGACAATTCAGAAAAGAGCTACTCAGCACTTAGTTCTCAAGTTCTCAAATATAGTAGAAAAGTGCTACATAACTCAAGTCCATTTATTGTGTATAAATCCTCAATCTGTAACAGCTGACCTGTATGATGTTAAAAACAACAACAAACACTTTGTTAGATCCTAACCCATCCAATGAAGCTAATGAATTGAGCTAATGCTAATGAAGCTACTGCTACTCCGCCACATGCATAAATTCACACCATGCTTTTGTCTGCATATGTGAAACTACATCACAATTAAAATAAGATTCAGAAATTAATCTGAACATTTACTAGGTATTTTTAAACACTTCAATGTGTTATGCAAGAGATATGAGCTTAGAAAAGTTAAAAATAAAGTTTATTTGTGATGTAGCAGAGCTCTGTGTGCACATTGCTGAGAAAAGGCATGCGGAAGCCTTTGTTTGATGTGTAGTTTTCACCCATTTCTGTGTAGACACATGACTAAAAATCTAAAACACTGCAAACCCATTGGCTCACTGTAAAAAGTAACTTGACTCCCTATAATGTCAACCAGTGCCTTACTATAGTTATTGTAGTTTTCTTAACACATAAGAACTAATGGTGGTTTCACAGCTATAGTTTATTCACTCATTTCCAGATGAGTGAGGTTCAGACTTCGTACTAACCAGGAAGAAGGCGGTCTGGACAAGTTGATAACATGGATAATTCACTTGATTTTACAGCTAGTTAATAGACTTAGTAGACTCAGGCACATCAGTGATAATGGGAAGGCTGAAGGTGCTAAGCTAAAACTTCCAGAGGACATCTGGTAGTTGGTTTGGATTAAGATTGGATCCAGTTCTCCCAATAAACTGTTTTGGAGCTGATTTGGAACAAGAGCACCTCCACCAAAGGGTCTGTTATGGTCTGCAATCGAGTGTGATTACTGTGTCCACATCTGCAAAATGAACCAGAAAGCCAAGCAACAAAGGGGAAAACAAAACAGGGTTCAATTTAAATGAATGAACGCTGGTATGAAAAAACAGCCCAAGAAGCCAGAAACCCTAAAATATATATATGTATTTTTTGGTTAACAAAAATGACTAAATTTTGTGGCTTTTCTGTGTGTGTGTGTGTGTGTGTGTGTGTGTGTGTGTGTGTGTGTGTGTGAACTGACTTATCAGTTCAGCTCAAGCAGGAACCAAGGCTGAAGAGTGAGTATAATGATAAAGTGCATTGTGTTGGAAAAGCACAATCTAATTACACCAAATCAAATTATCTCATGTTGTTATGACTGCAAAATCAACAAGCACCAGTGGCTAGCAAGTATCAGGAACAAGCTGAAATAAACTGCTAATTACTGCCTTACACTTTTGTTGTTGTTTGTTTGTTTTTATTTAATGGGAAAGAACTGTGTTGTTTATTAAGGGTTTGTGGGATGAAAGTGTATAAAAGTAGTGCTGTACATCACGTTACTGGAAAACAAATGCATTAATACATGCCATTAAACCTAATGTAATACTCTTAATTTCACACTGCCTGTTGAGAAGTACTGTATATTGAGATGATTAATATAGACCCAGTTATCAGGCAGATTATTTGATAGTTACTGTACACCACGTGGGTGGAAACAGAAAACAACTTCTGTCCTTTATTCAGCACAAGAGACCCCTTCAGGAGTGTAGTATGATATATATATAATTAGGTCTCATTCTCCACTGAGAAATATATGAATTAAAAGACCAGAATGTACATCTATAAAGGTGTTTCACATTTTCCATGCATGCTGCTCTTTGTAATTACATTTTTTATAGTTGAGAAATAGTGAAAGCACATTGACCCTGTGGTGCCATACATTGGATTTATGCTGTATCGGCCCTGAAAGGAAATTTCATAAAGAAATATGTTCTATATAGTGATACACATGGATACACACACTAAAGAAACTTTATTTCCCTTGATATTTTTTTCTTTATCTGAATGTTTTTTTTTGTCTGATCTCCCCTCCCTCCCTTTTTGTTCCTCTGTCCAATAACTGTGAAAATAATCAAATGGAAGCGAGGAAAGTGTTCACTCTTAGCATACTTATGTCATCTCTGTGTGTTAGAGTTGTCTTGTTTTGTCTACATCTTTGTCTCTGTGTGGCTGGTTATTGAGGTTTCATGTGGAGCTCAGCAGAGTGCATCTGTGTTTGGAGATATTGATTGATCTGACGTTGGGGGCCAGCTGGCGAGGGGAAGTGGTGGCTTGTGACAGAAAAATCTCTGCTGCCTACAAAGGCGAAGAACCAGAGCTGCTCCAAGGCTTAAAGTGACACTAACCAAGATTTTATGTACAAATAAAAATGTATTACCAGCTTAAATCACAAAGTGGGGCCCACAGTGCTCAGTGTGGCATTTATCTGGCACAGGAATGCTGAACTCATCCGGTTTTCTCAAAATAAAGTTTTGTTTATGTGTTCGGGTTGTTCTCCGCCTATACAGAAAGGAATTAATCATTAAATAAGACTGACCTCCCCCCCCCTCAGAAAAAACAAATACAACTTTCCTTTTTCATCTCTCAAGCAACCTTTATTTAGAAATTGCTTGCGAGATAAACTGCAGACATTACCATGTACATTTGAGATTTCTCAGAGTGTCATATGCTGTCGTTTCCAACCTACCAGCACATGCAGACTCCAGGTTCATCTTTCTTTAATGCTCAGCCTGCTTCAGGTTTACACAGAATGTCTTAGAACTGCCCTTGCTAGAACTTTCTTTTGTTTCAGCATCCAAGAATTTAATTTTCATTCTTTGTTCTTTTCCTATGTCCTCCCCTCCACTACAGCGGCGACATACAGTAGACGAGGCAGCGTTCGGTAATTAGAAAGAGATAAGATGCAGGCCTACTTAGCTTGGAACGAGAAGCAGAGACAAAAGCTTTTGCAGCGGTCAGCAAAAAAGAAAGAAAATATAGTAGATGGTGCTTTGGATCAAAGAAAGGTTGGAGGAAAGGAAATGAGAATAGAGACAGAAGGAAGAGGAGAAACACACATCCAGATAAATGATTTCTGGTTTCAAAGAACGGATGATGGCAGACAGGAAGGAAGCATGCGAGTTAAAATCAAACAATTAGTAGAGGCTGGAGAAGATGAAGGGCAAAAGATCAGAAGTTAAAAAGTGCAAGGACCTGAGATTTTTCATTGTGTTTTACTCTTTTTTTAAAAAAGAATAGATGAAGACCGGTTTATTCTGTGGATCAGTCATGGATGTGTATCACTGAGTCCACCATTTACCATTTAGATCTATTGGTTTTTACCAGAATCATCTGCAAGCCCAGCACGCAAATGCACTCTCCGTAAGGTCTGGTGCTCTCTCTGACATTATCCATTAGTTCCAATAGATCGTTTAAAAGGCTCCAACCCTCCCTTCCTGCCTGCCTGAGTCATTCCTTTCTCATCCTCTCTCTCTTTTCTTATACTCTGCTCCTGTCATTACCTCCCTCCCCTCTTTTTTCCCCCTCTCCAATTCACTCTCATCAGCTCAAGTGACAAAAAGTAACACTTGGTGTCTAATATTTCATAGAGCTGCAATCGGAGTCATCTCAAAGGACCTGACTCTGGCTAATGATTCTCAGAAATACAGCTCAGACCCCCAGGCCAACTTGTACATGAAAGGAAACTTGGAGAGAGGAAAGGTAAGGAACTAAGTTGCTTCACAGGGCCTGCTGTGCTAATTATTCACAGTACACTTAATTATTTGGCACATCGATCCATGGTCTGCATAAGCCCTGACAGCTGGCCACTGAGAATATGCTTTCAGGCTACGGCTACAACAAGGACATCATGTGTAACCTGAAGACACTAGAAAATTGAAATTGAACTACATTTTTTCATATCACTCTAGTGGTACCAATAAATAATTACAATGTAGTGTTGATTTTTTGAGGAGGGGAAAAAAGCTCTCAGAGCTAGCTTACATCATAAATTCAATTTACCAAGTTTATTTCGAGTGGCTACAAAAAGTGACAAAGCATTATTCTTACTGGGTTATAAATAAGTTGCTACAGAAGCATTGCCTGCAGTAGGCTACACTGTGATTACTTGTTCATCTTGTTTTTCTTTTGTTTTTTCTGTTACTGTCTCTCTCACACACACACACACACACACAGACACACACACACAGCTGGTGTGGTAGGGCCTCTTATGTTCGGGTTGTCAATCATCTGGATCACCAAACTACAAAGTAACCTACATCTATCTCGCATCTCTCTGCTATTAGTCAAAGATACAATCAGCTATTGCAATCACTGCCCAGCCTGCGTTGCACTGGTGCTGTCCGTGGTGCTGAAGTAGCGGGCCTAAGACCATTTAGTGGCTTTTAGTACAGATGTTTGATGGAACTTGGTGGTGGTGAAGTAGATAATGTGACTGAGGAATATAACCATCACTGACCATGCAATAATCAGCTGCCACAGTTACATATAATTCACATCATGCAGACTATTGCACTCACTATAATACATTATTTGAAATAAAAAATTCCAGCCTGAGTAACTTCAGTCTGCGACATAAAAATTCAAACTTCTTATTTTAATAAATAAGTGCACATTAATATAAAAATCATAAATCCCTAAGTCAATAATATACATTTAATCTGTGTAATATTCTGGATATTTATATAAGAGCTATTTCTTATATTTTGTATCTTTGTAATACATTGTATCATTTATTGTTGTTCAGTCTGTTGCTGTTCTTATTATCTTGGAGCAACTGTAACAACATAATTTCCTTACGGATTAATAAAGTATTCTGATTCTGATTCTAAAAAAAGACAGTTGCTGTAGAGAAAGAAAGAGGATGAAGTGAAATTGAAAAATTTGAAATTTGAAAGTTGCTTATAAAGGAAGTTGCATTTAGGGTTACGTTCAGGCAGCAGACAGGAGATATGCATACTTTTGCAGCTTGACTCTCATGTCGAGGATGGGTGTTTTTATTGAAAAACATCTGACCTTTGTTTCACTACATCATTTTGTGTAGATGGTTGTGAGACAAGTATGAATGTGTCATGGTTAGGGGTATGTTTGGGGTTCCTTCTCTGACAGGTGGTTATGGGTGGTTCTTGTCCTTCTGAGCGCCTGTTCATAACTTGGTGACCAACTTTTTAATGACTTGGACAAACCACAACTCCCTCCCAGATTGTCTTTAGTCAGTTTATACTCTATTCTTAGGTGATGTCACCAAAAACACTCGAAAATATTAATTGTTGGGATTTTCTTACACTGATACCCAACAATAGTTTCATGTCAAGGTTCCATCTTCTTGTACATCCTGAACTGAACTTGTAAGCTGCCTCCATGAGGCAACAAAACAAATTCTGGGGAGGGGGAGTGGGGAAGGACAAACTTGTTTATTGATATATCGTCAGAGATCCCCAAGCTTCCAAAAAATAGGGTGGAAATTCAGTTTCTCCAAAAGATAACATTCTTGCCATAGAAGGTTGCATTATAAACATTACACCCCTGTAAGTCCCAGACAGTGAGGTACAAAGCTTTGCTAACAGAAGAAGCAAAGGGGCTACATCTGCCTCTAAGACAGACAAGTCAATATTTTCAACATAACCTCTCTCCACCAAGCATGGTGGAGAGAAGGCATCGTGGGCTGAAACATTCATGTTTTCATGATCCAACACCATCTGGTTAGATGGTGATGTTGGGAGTTTGCACAGTGTTTGATTTCAGAAGTCTCCTGTGGCAGCAGGCGGAAATTACCTTCCAATTAGATCTAATAGATAAAATTAGAGTCCAAAGCACAAAGTAAAGCCACAGTTATATCCTCAGGCATGGATTGCCCTGGGTTTACAAAATTAATTAGAGACTGCAGAGAGTATTGTTGATAACAAACAAAATGGCTTTATTATTTGCAACAGATTTCCTCTGGTTTTTACACCTCACAACTAATAAAAACTATAACGAAATAAAGCGAGGGAGAAGTCTCTTGTTGCTAAAAGGAACAGAATGACAAAACAAAAGAATGTTTCTGAAGTTTGGATGAACTGAATTTTACTTTTTCTTCAGCACGACTCAAATACAAGACGGTTTTTAAACACAAGTAATAATGCAACAATGGCAACAGAATAAGAATAATGTAATTAATGTAAGTCGTCTTTTACAGCCTCATTGGAAAGAAGTTCTGTTGAACTACCTGAATAGTTACTTAGTTCATTTTTTATATGATATCCAAGTTTATAGCACAATTAACATTCTTTATTTGACACTGGTCTTGACAGAGGCTGATTTCCCTTCAGAATGAATCAAGAAAATGGCTTTCTCCATGCTGTATGATTTTGAACTGTTTGTTAAATCCATAAGCCACTGAAATGTAGCAAACACTGAAAATAGACCTCTGAGGAACTTTAAAAAGGCCTTTTCTTTATGCCCCCTTTTTTTTGCTACAGACTCCAAACTTCTCTCCTAATTGCAATTGATTCTCCAGACTGATAAATTAAACAAAGGGTTGAGTGTCTAGGCCCTGAAAGTGGGAAATATACATTAATCTCGTGTTGCACATAAGCAAGAACCCTTTTATTACAGTAAAACAAAAGATCAAAGGAGTAGACAGGAGCAGACAGGGCAATCAATTTACTTGAATGGCTGATAGGATTTAGTGGGAAAGTCTAACAGGTTGTAATCCGCGGTGTTACACTACCACCTGAATGAAAGGAGAAAACCGACATGTGCATTTTACTTCTTTTGAAGAGAAAGACAGATTTTTTAACCCCCCCCCCTTAAATTCTTGTTTTTATTCTGTAGCATTGTAGCATTTTTATTCATTATTAGCATTATGAGGCATGTTAATTTTTTTGGAGAACTTTCCATCCATATATTGATGTCATTTAGATGCTAGCAAGTGCTGATAAAGTCTTTCCTTTAAGCAAAATGTCCCAGGGTTGATTCTGTTCATCTGGACGTAGCGTTTTCAATGGAAGAAACGTTTCGTCACTCATCCAAGCGACTTCTTGAGCATGCATCAGGACATTTTAAGCAAAACGGTTTATTCACAAAAGGCTTAACACCTTACTGTAGGGATGTAACGGACACTTTGGATATTTATTTTTCAGATAACTCTTTAGTTTGTTGAGTTTTTATTGACTGGGTTTTGGGTCAAACTTTGGATCTCCGGGCAGAACTGGCCTGGGAATGCCTGGGGATCCCGCAGGGAAGTGTTGCTGGGGAGCAGAACATGGATGTCTGCTTAGCCTGCTGTTACTGCAACTTCTCTGTATTTTTATTATTATGTAGAAAACACTAAAATATCAACTATGCTGTCCATTGTTTTGTTCTTTTTTCCTTTTTTTTAAACCAGTCATGAGATTTAATTGAGAAATCAACAAAACTGAACACTCAAGGTAAGCCCATCTTCAATCCTCCGTTTTTTACTCTTTACTTTTAATGGGGCCATGATTTAGGAAATGAACATGAAACCATCAATTGAGGCCACAAACTCATTAGGAAGATGGTAACTGAAGTCATAAATTCAGTGAGGTAGTTTGAGGTCATTTCTCTTAGACCACAATAAATAAAACTGGACTTCTATTACAAGGGAACTCTTGAACTGATGTTTCATCCATCCTGAGTCACTGGCATGACACTGACACAAGTTTAAAACATTTTAAATTAAAAAAACAAACCATGTTGAACTACATGTAATAATTAGAGATAGTTTAAAAAGTTACAATGTTTGGCTTCAGTTGGGTGTTTACACAGATCCAGATTTGCCCCCAAACCTGATCAGGGGGAGCTGTATTAGCGCACGACCACCATCAAAAACAGCCGAGAGACCTTGAGGAGGAAACCTTTTTATTGGGCTAGTCAATGGTCAGTTAATTTCTGTATGGCACAGAGGAAGTCAGCCAAATGACCTTGATGATGGAGAAACACAGACTACGACTACTAATACAAAAAAATGCATTAATAAGAAAAGTATAGGAGGAGAATAATGTGTGTTAAAATATACATCAATTTCTATTTATAATACATAACATATAAATTATATATTTGATTGTAAATAGTAGTGTAATGATAATAGCATTAATTATAATATCATAAATAAAGAATTATATTATTACATCTTTTGATTATTTAATTACTATTAAAAGTACGCCAACAACACTTTGCGCGGTGAGTAGCTATGAGCCCATGTATTCATATGGTGAGCAATATCACTGTAACAGCATTCATTACAGATCCCAATGTGGAAGTATTATATTAATGTAAATGTAATAATATATCATATCTGATATATGTGGGCATGATGTTTGTACATTGCAAATGAGGCATGTCCATGGGTTAAAGGTATGCTAGTACTATAATGAACAGGTTCGAGATACGCCTGCTCTGGCTTCACTTGTCAGATCCGGAAACCACATCCATATTTTATGTGCCATCTATGGTTTTCACCCACTGACACATTTATATGTCATTTTGATGTCAACCATTCATGCAGAATAATCTACAGTAGCTACCCCTATCCTCCAGCTTCACACCCACTTATAGCCCTCTCTGTTAGAGAGATAACAGAACATAATTCAAAGGCACAAGCCTAAAAATTGCACTTGACATCAAGGCAACACCTCTCCCATTAGACTATGACTTTTAAAAAAAAGTGGCTAGTGAGTGGTTAGGGGCAGCAAAGAACACCTCAGATCTTAACATTATAGTAATGGACTTCCTGACATAGGCACTACACCAATGAGCCTTGAATTATGTATCATTTGGAGCCATCTGCACAGCTTTCAGCTTTGATGCATGGTGAGACGATTCGTATTATGCTGCAATGGAGGAGTACCTGCTGGACACTTAACAATTCTGTGAGTGTTGCTAAGGACTGTTGGTTGGTGAGAGGACTGATCTAGCATTTGTGAACGACTACGTTTCTAACCCTTTAGAAAATTTGTCCACATGCTAAACGCGGCGTCACATAGGATCATAGTTGCTAGGACAACTGCAGAGTGGAAAGTGGATGTTAACAAGCAATGGTGATGTGGAACAGAAAGCCTTTAGTCTAGAGAGAAAGGAAGTGATTACCACATTATGTTTGAGAAAAAAACAGATTAATGGCTGGAGTGAGCAAGACTAAGAATATTATCTTTAGAACTCTTTCCATAGATTATGCAAATTTTTTACACTGTAAATAGTCTTAATGTATTCTTAATGTTGTGTGTACACATACTGAAAAAGAAATCCATTCTCATTACCCAGGTGCCAAATACTACCTTTTTATTAAAGAGACACACACAAAGTTTTCTTTGGTAACATCAGTGCCTTGACCCACCAAGCAGCAGGAATATGTGATGTGACATGTGAGTGAAATATTCAGGTTTAAGGAGCATCTCAGTTCTAAAAATGTTACTTTCTTTTCCAATTCAATGTAGATTTTGTATTTATTGTTAATTTTTTGGTTTTATTTTGTTTTTATAATTAATTAGTTCATATTTTAGGCACAGTGTTGGTTAAACATTCCATTTCACACCAAGGATTAGTTAACTATATAAACCTTGGTTTACAAAAAGCCCCAATTACACAGGAATCGACTATTATCTGAATGGTAGTAGTCTTACTAAGTGTTACTAAAATTAGAAAAAGCACAACACAAACCCGATACTAAGTATGTTCGCCTTCAAAGTAAAGGTGTACCTCACTGCTGCCAGTATATTTTTTAAAAAGGTGCAACTTTTATTTTGAAGGCAATGCTTCTCAGCTTCGTGTTGTGTCACACTTTTCACTGTTTCAACATCACTCTTAGAGACGCTAGCAAGTGATTGCAGATGAGTGGATGTCTTCCATACAAACTACAGGCTACAGGCCAGCCAAGGAGGTTTTTGTTGCAGTGCCCTCTTTGTGACCAATTTCACCTTGTGACTGCCAACAAACATTTGTCAATCAGTCAGGGAGTACACATTTTTCCCCACAGACCTGAGGTTGCCACTGGGTGACTGACTGATCTCTAGTCCTGAGCAACTAAGGCTTTAGCAATCGATTTTACAGAGACTGCCAGAAAGTCTCTGGCAACCAACCAGATGAGGAATAAAAATTTTTCCTTCCTGACTGGTGGTTGTGTAGGAAAGATCGTTGCCAACAGGTCTGTAGGCCTGTGTGACTGGGGACTAAAATGGCAGGAGGGTTCATGGTACAGAACACACTTAATCAGAGGTACAGACGTAGTATGTGTCCAGTTAATCCCTTTATTTTATTTTTTGCATTTATCTTTATTTTGTTTAGAGAAAAAAAAGCTTATATATTTACTTGTGCCCAGTGACTCTGTAATGTTAATATTTATGACACTGAACATGTTTGCTGTCATATAAAATAATCTTGTACAGTATTTTTTGTCATGTTATCCTTTGCTTAAATCTTTGTTTAAGGTTTTGTTTGATAATATACATAGTTAAGTATTTCCTTATAGATTCCATCAGCAATGAATGATAGCTAATCCATATAGAGCTACTACTTACCTTGGAAGAATACACCAATTAAAATAAATTGGCACAGAACTCTCTCTATTCAAAAGCAATAAAGAAAACATGAGTGATTTAAGAACTCATCTCTAACAAGAGAATTTGTTTTGATCTTTTTGACCTCTAAATTTTAATAGGTGGAAAGTGAAAACACAGCATACATTACATGGAAGCAAAAAGAACATTGCAACTGAGACTTAATTAGTTGCTACAAGGCGGCATAATTCATCAACAGAACTCCTTTTCACTTTTTTATTTTAATCTTGCTGTATTTACTGTGAAAAGAAAAGTTCTAGCAAGAGCACACTGATTTATCATTATCAATAGGGAAGTCTGCTGTTACTCCTGCACTCTAATACCAAGGAGAAATAAAGCTGCAGGAAATACTCGAGTCTAAATGGGAAGTCCAGTCTTATTCAGTTAAAGCAATAAAAACAGGAGAAATGGAGCCAGACTGTCTCTGCACAAATTACCAGGGATGGAGAGCATGGGGAAATATACTCAGGCATATATACTCAGGCATATACACCTGTGTGTCTGTGCACATGTGTCTACTATACATACAGGGTGTACAAGCAGTCTAGCTTCAGTCCTTAGTAGATTAACTTTTATTACTTATTGTTTTTATTACAATGTATTTCATCACTGTCTTAGCTTAGTCAGAAATATCAGATTTAAAGGGTTTGTCCTTGTTTTCTGCTGTTAGAGTACTTGGATACCCATATTAAAGATGGGAATAGTTTTAAATAAATCTCACAGTCACTTCTTTGTCAGGTAAAATATTAGAAAATAAAGAAAATTAGTTTTTAGTTTTAATTAGTTTGGAGTTTGTTTGTTTTTGTTTGCATACTATGTGAGTGTGTGTACGCATGTATGTTTACATTTACCATATGCATGTACAGAATAAATTAGTCTCAATATTTTAAAAAGAACTGATTTTTACATATCTGCTCACACAATCCAAAGGCTGACTGCTGGTCAGGCCTGAAAGGTGATTAACTGTGCATCATCAGGTTGCCCAGCCCCCAGGGACACAAATGAAGAAACTAATGAATTCCATTAGGATTTAGCAAATGGCCTCTGTCAAGGAACAGCGACCAGGGAAACTGTGTGAGAGTAACGTTGTATGTAAGAGTGCATGTGTGCAGGCATTTAATCACTTGGCAACTTTTAATTAAAGGCTGTGAGATTATTTCAAGCAAACAGAGTGAAAATCTGAAAAACTTGGACCTTATTTGGTATCACAGTATGGCTTAATGGGTACGGGGGTACTGTAGCCGAGGAATACAATGAATTAGCCCACCGCTTTCTAGCTCTGCTTTAAATCCAGTCACACTCTGCTGACAGTAGAACAACATCCCTCAATGGATGGGGTCATGCATTTCAATTCGAAGCACGTTGGCTTGCTCAAATTGGCAAATGGCTATTTTATTCTCACCAGTCTAACTTCTTTTAAGAAGCTGTAATACTCCTCAGCAGCCAACTATGGGCTACTCAGAAAAATAATATCCTGAACCTGCTTTTCACAAGCTCTGTTTTCTTATTTTTATGGTCAAAACTTTACCTTCTTTGAAACAAAAGTGCTTTTAAACATCTCTGATTCTCCATTCTTCTCAAGCAAACATTAAATCATGGTTTCCACTAACTGTTCCCAGTAATGACAATAATTTTAATGTATCATATCATTTTCCCTCCATTTTCCAAGTCTCTTCACAAGGTGGAAGAGTAGACATCAAATTATTAGCAAGAAGGAGCAAAAACAAACAAAACTGAAAGTATAAATACTTCCTGTGAATGGACAGGCTTCAGAAATGATTAATAATGTGACCAGAAAACTTGAGTGATTGATCTCTGTAACAATACACACACAATACAATTTTCTGAAGTGGACTTGAACAAGTTATCTGGACCAGTCATTGTGGGCCCTGGACTATAAAGCAAGTTCAACATATTGGGATCAGCTTATAATTTCCATTATGTGGCTTCACTTAAACTAACCTCAGCAATCAGTCTAAGAAGGTGAAGGTGGTTATAAACTTGTTCAGCAAAACTAGAAAAATGCTACTATGTTAATAAAGTTTAGCCCTTTTGAAGCTAGGAAGGAAGGTCAACAAAAATGCTGAGTGTGCAACTTAACATCTGTGTCATCGAGACGTGAGAGACGCTGATGGATTACACTGGTTATTCCATTAAATTAATTTTCAGATGGGCTTAAGACAATATTAGTTTCTATTCTTTCAGCTGCAGCTTTGGTGGTGTTTAACAGTGTGAGAGTAAAGATTAAATATAAAGACAGAAATGTAGGCGTCAATGTCTACATCCAAACTTGATACGCGGCTCAAAAAAATTAAAAGAACATTTTGAAAACACTTCTGATCTCAATAGGAAAAAGTAGTCCTGTGGGAACTCCTCTGAGATCAGACCAAGCCATCACTGAACTCCTGGAGAGCCTGAGGTGCAACCTGGCAGCATCAGCTGGACCAAATAATAATGTCCCAGAGGTGTTCTACTGGATTTGGTCAGTCACCCATAAGGGCCAGTCAGTGGTATCAATTCCTTCATCCTCTAGGAACTGCCTGCATACTCTCACTAAAAAGAGGCTAGGTATTGTTGTGTACCAAGAGGAACCTAGGACCCACTGCACCAATATCGAGTTTGACAGTAGTTTAAGTATTAAGGATTTAATCTTAAGATCTAAAAGCAGTCAGGGTGCTGTTTCCTTGCCTGTAAAGGTCTGTGCGTCCTCCATGGATATCCCTCCCCAGACCATCATTGATCCAACACCTGGAGGTCACACTGAATGATGTTACAGGAAGCAAAACGTTTTCCATGGCTTCTCCAGATCCTCCCACATCTGTCATATGTGTTTGATGTGAGCCTGCTTTTATCTGTGAAAAGCACAGTCCGCCAGTGGTGGACCTGCCAATACTGGCATTCTATGGCAAATCCTAATTGTGTCCCACAGTGCCGGTGAGTGAGCTCAGAGTCCATTAGAGGACATTGGGCCCTCAGTCTATTTCTCATAAAGTAGGTTTCTCATTGTTGGTCAGAGGCATTCACACCAGTGCTGCTGGAGGTCACTCTGTATGGCTCTTGCAGGGCTCATAGTGTTCCTTCTTGGATAAAGATCCAGATACCGGCCCTGCTGACGAGTTAAGGACCTTCTAAAAGTAACTGCCTGTTTCCTGGAATCTCCTCCATGCACTTGAGACTGTGCTGGGAGACACAGAAAACCTTCTGGCAGTAGTACCTATTGATGTGATATCCTATCTGTCCAACCTCGTATAGTCCAGGTATCGCCTTAGTCTACCATTGACACTGACCTTAGTAAAATGCAAAACTAGTGAAAAAAAAAAAAACAGTCACAAAAGATCAGGGGGAAAATGTCAGTGACCTCCACCTGTAAAACCATTCCTGTTTTGGGAGTTGTCTCATGGTTGCCTCTGTAGTGCACCTGTTGTTGACTTCATTAACACCAAAGCATTTAAAACTGATTAACAACTCCCTCTGCTACTTAACTGACCAGATCAATATCCCACAAGTTTAAATGACCTAATGCTATACTCTGACTGAAAGGTGTTTCTTTCATATTTTTTTTTAGCAGTGTATAATGTCCACAAGTACAAATCATATATTCATTCTTATCGAATAAAAGTATTATAAAGGAGGTGGCAGGTTGCAAGAAGTCTGTAGGGCTCTGAGATTTAAAGCACATAGAAGAGAGTTTGATTGGCTCTGAGAAGGCGAGCAAAAACATGACTGGACTAGAGTAATGATGTCAGTATGTAATTTGACAGCGTGGGAAAAGGGACGTGATATAAAGAATAGACTCGCCCAGACATCTAGGAAAGAAAGCAAATAAGTGATTGCAGATCTTCCTTATTGAATTTACATGTAAGCTTAATAAAAAATAAAAAAACAACTAAAAAAAACCGTTAGAGCCTCCTGCTCCCGTCCACAGAGGCTTGATGGATGATTTTGCTGAGTTGATTGGTCAGTAGGTTGAGCTTTCGAACCCGTTGATATCTAATCTTGAACATAACTTGCTTTGAAGCAGGTTAAGTCTGCAGCATAAACTATGGCAATGTACTACAGTAAGTTAGCTGAATAAGCACAAGTCTGCAGGCCCCTGAACTCACCCTAAATTTACAACGAATGTAAAGATGAGGACATAAAGTAGATAACTTCAGTTTTAGATTACTTCCAAATAAGATCAAATACTCATGACCTGAGAGGAATCCTTATGTTCAGCAAGCCGGTAGTAAGGACAAATGTAAAATATCACAGCATTACAGTCACAGGAGTTGGTGTGTGGAACACCTGTACAGATGAAATTATGAAAAGTTGAAAAGTATATCAATACAAAAATTCACACGATTGTTTAAAAATAATAAATTGCATGAATATAGGAAATCTTCCTCTCAGTGACTGAGTTGTCTCATTGTGTCCTCATTTTTATAGATCAAGGCCAGAAAAGTGTTCATTAAGGTGTTTGTCACATAGATATAAAATAAGCTCAGAGATTAAGCAGGTGTTAACCACACGGTGCTTAGTTAATGTAAAAATGTAGTTTGGTGTTGTTTTGGTTTACGTGGTGAAAACTGTTTTATTTGTGTATGTTCATGTGTTGTATAGGAGTGTAGACTTGTATATAGTTAAACATGTATGGATCATATAATGTTGAATTCTGAATATGGATTTGTAAGTAATGAAATTTGAAATAAGGGGGTAGGAACAGGAAAAGTGTAAACTTCATCCTACTCCTTTTCGAGCACACACATCTATCTATCCATTCAAAACAAAGGCAAGAAACTGAAATAGGACTTAATTTTAAACATTTAAAAGCCCAAATGATAGTTTATTAAAAACTCACTGTCATGGTCCTTTGAGTTTTTTGTGGGTTTGAGATGTGGGTTCTGGTTTTGAGGATCATTTGTTTGTCACCTTTTACAATATCAGTCATTGTGTTTCTATTTATCCTAATTTATTATATCCTCGAGCTGCTTGTATTTTGCCTCCTAAGTCCTACTTCTTAGGCCATGTTTGGGTTGGACCTCTATGTTTTTTGTTTATGCAGTTTTAGGTTAATCATTTAATGTTTCTCATTCTATTCTATCCTCCAGTCTTGTGTGGCTTTCTTGTTTCTGCGTTTAGTTTTGGAAAGTTTGTCTTGTCTCCCCGTTCATTTGTGTTTCTCCCTACTGTTTTATTTTGGTGTTTGTTGTTCTCTGCGTCTTGCGTTTAGTTTAACTTCCTCTCGAGTCATTATGTTAGCTATCCTCATCTGTGTTTCCACCCGTTTCCTCTCCCCTCATTAATTTGAGAGTATATATTGTCTGAATCTCCCCCTTGTTGTTCGCCATGTTGTTCCTCATGGTTGTGTGTCTCCTGGTTTTCACTTTCTCTGTTTCTGACTTGCAAGTGTGTTGGACTTTTGTATACTGTCAAGCTACAGCATTAAAGCTGATTTTGTAGTTTATTCCTGTTTCCCAACTCCTGCATCTGGGTCCACACTCTGCATGCCACATAGCCTATAGAAGACACTCGCTTGCACTGGTTCATACACTGTTGGGTTTCTTCAATTCTGCCTCAATTGTGAATAAAAATCAAGCCATATTTTAAAAACTGATTTCCGTCACACTAATTTCTTTAAGGCTTCAATAATTACTAAATTACTAAAGTAGTGATATACTGTATCAGACATTGACCTCTGACTTGTTTTGAGATGATTTATTTCATGTGAAAATACGGAGTCAAAGTCCTGTGTTTTGTTTGTATACGTCGGCTTTCATGCATCATTAAAGCTGGGATTTCCTCTATAACACAGCGTGTTCCAAATTGTTTGGCAGGAACTTCAAGGAAAACTGAATTTTCTTTTCAGCCAGTAAACTTCTTTCTTCTTTCTTCTACAGCAGACAGGCATTAGTCTCCATCTGGTGTGGGAGCAGCTCATTAATTAATGAATACAAACTGGATCATGATTTGCAAGTGTTTATTTTTCTGCTTTAATACTGAGACCATGTTTTATAACTCACACTGTACATTTTGTGTTTCTTGTAACCCTGAGGGAATCTGTAATGGACTCTGCATTCATTTGTTTGCTCCTGTTCAAATGCTTCGCTCCGTTTTTTATTTTAGTTTTAATCAAGGTTTCAACTGTTGCTTTTATTCAACTGATCTGCACACTGAGACTGAAAAATTAAAGGCCTGACTGGTGATAATGCAGATAATTGGATTTAACTCAGCACCGGTGGGGCAACAATCTGGAAACACTGTTGTGACATAAACAACATGTTTACAAGGCTTCGGGATGAAATGCTGATTATTGTGCAAAATCTGGATATTTTAAGAGATTACACCGGAAAATAGAAAGTATTTATCACTGCAGATAACCCCCAGTGTCATCCAGGTTTGTTTTTTCTGGTTCATTACCACTTTCTGGAATCACTTTGTATTTAAACCGTTATTCATTTGATTGTATTTTAAACATCCCAGGGCTCCTTAAAA
>VUQG01006842.1:5743-18538 GCA_015106755.1 Etia nguti | reverse complement strand
ACAAAAAAAAAAAAAAAAAACAACAGAAAAAAAAAAAAAAAAAAAAAAAAAAAAAAAAAAAAAACTTCCTGGTACTACAGGATATATATGCAAACAGGATATATAACTGTTTGCATAAGTCATCCCTAAGTTTGCTAGTGGGCGAATTTTTGTTAAATTGGTATGTAATTCCAGAATGGCAGAATATGCCCTTATGTAAGGCAAAGTGGGCCTAAGAATGAAATAGAAATAAAAGATTATGTTATATGATCAAGTGAGGGGTAACATTACTGAGTATGACGACCATGACAGCTCATATGCTTTGTATAAAATCAATAAATGAAACAGACTTAAATTCTACCTGAAAAGGAAGTAACTGGGAAACGTCTCTGGAGAGTGTCAGGATAAAGAGAGAACCGCCGTGTCTGTCAATCTGACATCTTCATACATAAATGGTTTTTGCGTCAGTGTGGTTTGTCTCTTGTGATTTTTGTTCAGAGCCTCACATGAATTCACTAAAAGTATTTCTTAAATAATCTGTTGACTTTAAAGTAAAAAAAAAAAAGCCTGTGCAATTCTTTCCCATGTCTCTAGGGACTGTTGAGGAAAAATTTTGACGCAATTTTTAAGAAACAGGTAAATGAAGATAAGAGAAAAAGTGTAGGTTTTTATTTTATTTATATGCACATTTCAATTACACCTGCTGCCTGTTTTGCCTGTTTTTTCTTTTTGTTTTCTGTCTTATTCCTCGCTGAGATTTTGTGTGGGTTTTTTTAAGACAATCCTATGACAGCAACAATTCAACCTCTTACAAAACACTTTGAAGTTCATCTAATCTGACCTCCCGAGAGAAGCGAGAGCGCAACAAACAAATTTTGAGAGAAATAGAATCACGTAATTTAAGGTGAGATGTACACGACTTACTTTTTGTTTTTTCCCAAGGTTTTATTCAAAAACAAGAAATTCCTTTCGGTCCAAAGAAGAAATCATATTTATCACATTTCATACACATTCTTGCTCTTGAGGTTTCTTCAGTAAAATGCAGCAGTTAGGATTCATGTATGCAGATTGGGGTTTGACTCTATTGCAGGTACTTTGACACAAAATCAGTCAGCGCTATCCCTCAAAGCAATGTATTCATCAAAACAAAACAAAACAAAAAACTCTATATAAAATCTCACACACAGGTGCTTCAAAAACATTTCCCACTTGTCCTATGTTGCATGCAGGCCACACAAAAGAAAGACTGGACGCACACACTTGCACATACACAAACACACATGCAGTCACACCAATACTGCTTTCTTTCATTATTTCTGTTCAAAACTCAATAAATAACCACCACGCCACTACCAGCACTCTGCAATTTATGCACAAAGAGTATCCGGAGAGAAGGAGGGCATCTATTTTCCCTGACACACACGTACATTCACACACAGTCAGAGCTGCAGCACCAAAGCTACAGCACCTAGCTGTTGGGGAAGCTATCACAAGTTGAATTACAATATGGTGATTGAAATAGCTCACAGAAATTGCATTTTAAATGGAAGGAGAAGTCACACATATCTGCCCTGTGTTGGTCATGCTCCACCCACTGTTTTCCCTAGTGTGACTGCCGAATAAGTCATCCCTGTGTTTGACTGATAGTACTGGGAGGCTTTTTCATTAAATTAGTGAACAATTATTTTTCTAAATTTGTTTTTTTTTTAATGATGGTTTTGTATTTCAAAAGATTTATTGTCCCATGATGAAAATGTAAAATGCTTCAATGGCACAGCAACAGTTAAACTATTGAGCTAAATTCTGAACTTTTTTTCATAAGGTCTTTACACATTAAGTAAGCATGACTCACAATGACACATAATTACTCACAAAAATGAATTACGATTAATGAATTTCAAGTCAAGATGCCACCACTGATATATGTTTTCCACACAACATCTTGGCATGCCACTATAGCATACTAACTTAACCCCTCTGAGGCAA
The DNA here is from genome assembly GCA_015106755.1 of Etia nguti. Classification (NCBI taxonomy): domain Eukaryota; kingdom Metazoa; phylum Chordata; class Actinopteri; order Cichliformes; family Cichlidae; genus Etia; species Etia nguti. The sequence goes on along the minus strand of VUQG01006842.1, from coordinate 16,573 downwards.
CAGAAGCTGAAGAGAAGGCTTTTTCACAGATACTGATCCTAATAGACTGTTATTGAATTTAACTGGGCCCTGGTGTGTGGAGTAGGTTGGAGGGTTGATAGGTTTTACAACAATAGTAATTAAAGTTATTTGACAGCCTGAAATGGGCAGAGGACACACCAAATCAGGCTGTTGGTACAGTTACTGAATTCAGCTAAAAGCTCAGTGTGCTGTCTGTCTGGGTGGTTGGTAAGAATTTTGTAGTAGAGGTGACAAGGACTGCTGAACTTCCTCTGGGGGAAAATATAGTTAACACTGTAAGGGGGCTATTGTCCTTTTCCTTATCTTTGTAATTCATATACTATTGCAATAGTGGATTGGTATAAAACATGTTCAGATAATAAGGTCTGCTCATGTAAAAGTACTGTAATCTCTGTAAGCCAAAGCTCAAGGTTTAGACTCCTCTATGGCCACGGCATGGAGGCCTCACCCATCTTCTATTCAAACCTGAGGGGCAGCCAATTAGGAGAAAGCTGGCTGAAAGTGACGGTGGTCTTAAAGGCAGTCAAGCTCAGACTGAAGATGAATCTTGTGGCTGCACCAAATTCCAGTATATGATATTTATTTATTTATGTACATGATGCTACTCTATAAAAGTACAGGATTGACATCAGAGGCAAGCACATGCTGAAATGTAAATGGCCATCACAGTGGAGTTGACACATTTTGATCTTCGTGTTCAGTGCACAATGATTTTCATGTTTCTTCCATTTTCGGCATTATTAGTCAGTTTTTTTCATGCTGTAACAGAGCCCTCTGCCTTTCCCCCTTTCCTTTTATAAAAGCTCAGCTTTATTCATCGTCATGTCTCAATTCTTCATAGACATGAATCGTTCACATCTCTCAATATAATCCTTTGGTCACTAAAGCTGAAACTCGCAGTAGCTACTTGTGAAACAATTTTCAGTATGTGACAAATGATATGTGCCCCAATAGTGAGTAGGGCCGTAACAGAGCCTATATAACATTTTGTGCACGGTAGCTACCGTGGCTAAGAGAGGAAGTCGTGTGAGAAAGATTTTAAAAAAGAAATGTAGTAGAGACAAATATAATTTTAAAATCAGCAAACTCAGTTTCAGCTTGGACTTGCCTTCAGACTAATTTGACATGCTGGAAGGTTTTTAAACAAAACCACCTGGCCTTGGAACTTGTTAGGCTGGCATTTACTTAGGAGAAGTTTGAATAAAACATCTTCATATCACTGGGCTAACTTAGACCACAGTTTGTAGAGAGCCCTGAAAAAGAAAAGCTGGCTGCAGTCTGAGGAGCTTTGTAGGCTAGCAAACAGTTAGCATAGCTAGTCAGTCTGTCTCTGTCTCTGAAATTTGTACATAAAAGTAACATAAGGATAATCACTTTGCAAAAAATCCTTGTTAGGGGATTAAATTAGCCAAAAGGCTATTGCTTCTAAGTAGTTTGACCTGGCATTTTGAGCTGATGGGTTGCATTCACTTGCAGTCTTGGAGATTTCACCAGAATCCAGCTTCCTCACAATGTAGCATTCATATTGACAGCAGAGAAGTTTCACTCTTGTCTTCTGACCTAGTAAAATATTTTTAAAAAGTAAAAGTTGGGCCTTGTAAGCCACAAATCATTCATATTTAATTATTACACAGCTAAAGGTCCTTACAGTATTCTCAGGTAAGGAAAACAATACAGAATTTTGAATCTTAAGACAAGGGTCAAATTTGACTGTCAGCTGAGTTTGAAATCCCACCAACTCTCAGGTTTTGAGGAATAATAAATATTATCTCACTGCAAAACCATTTTATTCTTTTGTACTAGATGCTGAACTTCTGCTGTAAACTAACTCAGGCATGACCATCTTTTAACAGTTAATCAAGATGGAGGGTGATCAATGGCACTTTCATCACTGTAACGTAACGCCTCAGTGGTTCCCATTATGCGTACCTCTACACCTGATTCTATATGTTTTGACTTACAGATAAATGAACGAGGACCAGTGAGTACAAGCAGCATCTCCACTGAGGATTCATCCTCTCATCTTTAACGAATTTCAATTTTTTTTTAACCGTAATTAAAGCAGCTTTGCTTGAGATCTAATCCAAAATCCCCCGAGAACACACCGTAGAAGCATGCCTCGCGTGCACACTCATATAAAGGCAGCACAACTGCATTAAAAAGTCCCGGTGACCCTGAGAGATGCACAAGCTTCCCTACAGGAACACCGCTTGGGAACTGCCATCATAAAATCTAAAAACACATTATCAACTGTACTCACACAACAACATGTCTTTGTTCCATCAGATTCATGTCAGCAGCAGTTTTCTCAGTCGGTCCTAACAACTGTACTGAGATGGTGAATTCAGCCTCATAAATTGTTATGTGTAAATTACCCCCGGGCGCTAATATTGACTTGTTAAAATGAGCTAGATTCGCCATGTTTGCAATAAAACAGACATTTTTTTCCCCGTTCACGAATTCACAAACACATACATGCATCATGCACACACACCAAGGCCTAGCCAAATGTAATTTACCAGCTGCTTTCTAATGGGGCTTCATCTTTCAATATAAATGTTAATAATCTATGATTACTCTGTGCTGCTGCAAAGGGAGCTGAGGGTTTCTTTCATGTATTTATGGAAGTTCCTCTCATTCTCTCTGCCTCTGCCTTGCTTTTGGGAAAATGTTTTTGAATACAGACATCAACTGAAAGATTTTCCTCTTTTATTTTTACCAGCATGGAGGGAGATGACTGCTGAAGTGCTTCTGTGCATCATTAACCTTCATTCTTTCTTTGTTAATTAGAATTTCTGCATTGTTTTCTTAGTTTTAATTCCATAAATAAACAGAATAAACGCATAAAAAACAGAATAAGTAAGATGATTAAAAGTCAAAAGCTGTCACATATTTGACGAAAAAATGTCTTTCTTTGGTTTAGCTGGATAGAGGAGGTGGCTGAAATCAGCTTTGACTTATTAGTGAAAAGGAACTGATTACCCTTTCATTATTGACTTTCTTCATATGTAGATGATGAATATACAAAAGAGCCAATAAGCAGCAGTGAATCAGCCTATGCATAGAGCACTATCATGCCTCATACTGAAGTTTATTTATTTATTTATATATTTAATATTGTGAAACACCTGATCGCGTTACGGCATGAAGTGATTTAGTTTTAACGCACTGCTGCAACTCCATCTGCTTTGACTGAATATCTCTTAACAGCCTTAAGGTTTTAATAAAGACAGGATACTTTTTTTTTTTAAATGACCGATTATTCCATGTCCACACTAAGCAGGAACCTCCACAGATGAAGGTCAAAATTTGCAGTTCCTCTAATGACCACATGGGGCTATCTTCAGAAGTGGCTCGATCTCAATAGACAGTGTGAAAAAGCCAACTTCACAGGTTTTGTTGAGTGAAATGCTTGTATTTTGTTAGTCTGATACTAAGCACTAATTAGCAGATATATGGAGCTACAATCCAAGAATACTTGGCATCATGACATCAAGCCAATTTTATCGTTTGATGTTAAATAACATCCATCAGGAGTTGATTAGAACTTAAAGGCGGCGAAGAAAAAAAAAGCAGCAAGAGACGAGGCATTCTGAGCCTTTGATGGTAAACACCCGAGGATGAAAAGGCCTGTCCATCCACTCTTCTTACCACCCTGTGCTCATTATGAAAAAAAATTGAGGCGTTATGGAATTATAACCATATGATTGTTAGGATTTATGGAGTACAGCTGAGTACAATCTATAATATTTACTTTCTTTAAAATCTTTGGATTCAGTTGGATTCGGAGAAAAGTATGGGAGGTAGTATTTACATGTATATAAATATTCTGCTGCTTACTGCACCGACTAAAATGTAAGTCGTGTGAACCTACGGAAAAAAGTTCTCAGCATGATATTAAGGTTATTTTATTTGTTTGCGAGCACAACTGTCATTAAAACTGTAACTGTAGACGCAACAGCAATTTTCCTTGGATACTTCAACCAGTGACAAGTGAAGATTGTGCTACCTGTGTGTTATTTACCAAAGAACATCAGAAAAAAAAACTATGACAGTAATGTCATCTTAAAACTGTTATACCTGCTACCTTAGAATTGTCATCGCTCTCCGGTATGTCAGGAAAACATTTAGTGCACAAATGCCAAGAAAGCTGCTGGGCAGGATAACTGCAGCGCTTTTCTTTTGAAAAACATAGCAGCTGAACTTGCCCTGGGGTGGAAATCAATTTTAAATTGAAAAGAACATTTGAATTCTGCACCAATAGCCCTTATGGAAGTCTTTTTGACACATCTAGAAATAATTCTGCCTCCATTTATTGTTTCAAAATAAAAGACATACTTGATTTATTCATAGGTTAAGGTACAGAAAGTGCTATTTTCACCACTGGTTATATAACTACTAAACATTTTGAAAAATCTGACACGAATGCAAACACAGTACAAGCAAAGATTTTCATATCAAAAGATGATTCAGCCAGAACAGAAACTCTGTTTGCTTTTTTTTTTTTTTATAACTTTTTTCCCAAAATCAGAGTCCAGATTATAAAGGTGAACATAATTTTTGATCTACCATCACACCATGCTGCCCTCCCACCCCAATGGTGTAAAAACACCAAATCAATAGATCCTGAAGTATTCCCATCACCAGCACTAATTTCTATGTTAAGTAGTTCAGACAGTTTCAGGTTGCGCCAGTATACCCATGAACAGAGTAGGAGTGGTAATGACGCTCTTTAAGTTAACATAACAAAAGAAAAGATATTGATCTTTTATACTTCTTTGATAGGTAGTGAGTGGCAGTGAGTGGCATTTCTCTCAATGAAAAGTCATTGAAAATTAACTCAGAAGAAGATGAAAGTAACTCAAATAATCACTTGTTACAGCCAAGGTATGCAGACGAGCATCTCTGAACATATAGAGGGTCAAATCATGAAGCAGGTGGGCTACAGCAGCAGAACACCACACTGGGTGCCACTCCTGTCAGCTAAGAACAAGAAACTGAGGCTCACCTAAAGATGACAATAGAAGACTTCAAAAATATCACCTGCTCTGATGAAGCTCAATTTCTGCTGTGATGGTAGGGTCAGAATTCTTTTATGTTGACACACTTTGGGCTCCTTAGTATTTACTGAGCATGATTTAAAGGCCACATCACACCCAAGTATTCATCAGATAGCAGCTATCAAAAGATGGTTACACTTCTGATAGCACCATATCACAAGGTTTAGATCATCTCAAACTGGTTTCTTGATGATGACAATGACCTCATTGTACTGAAATGGCCTTTGCAGTCACCAGGAGATTCTCCTCATGGATGTGCAGCCGACATCTGCAGCAACTGCATGTATTTCCCAGAACAATGTTGACAACATAGTTTTCTGCAAACAACACATCTCAACATTTTATGTACATTATCAACATTTTTTGGAATTGTGTATAATAATTCTGATGGAATAGTATTCACTTTCAACCTTTTGTCACTCCCATTATTAAATATTAGTCAACTAATAATCTAAACAACCTACAAAATGCCATTTTTTTCTTCCTGTAAAACAAGATTAAGTAAATTTATGTAATCAAAAATGTTAACGGGCACAGTTCTCTTTAAAGTTTCCATCCACTAGCGATGATCCATAATCAATTATCCTTGGACCACAGGAAAGGAGTGTGCTCTGACTTTCTGAGATCCATTTTCATCCTAGTATACAGCCGGTCTCTGATTAAATGTCCTACCCTCAGCAACCTTTAAAAAAAAAGTTACATTAGATTTTAGTTTTAATCATAGATTTTATAACAGAATTGAGAGCTACTGTGGAAAGTGCCATTAAACTTGCATTATTTTTAATGCCCAGCAGGGGGACACTTATCAGGTTGTAAAATTCTAGTAATTCTACAAGTCTAGAAGTTTCGAGGGGGGGACATTAAACATGTATTACTTTTGGACATAAACCAAAATGCCACAAACTATCATTATTTATTAAATTATTAATTTCATGAAATATTTGCTAGATACTATAATCACCTTTAATTTTTAAACAGTCTTTATGATGGCATTTAAATATTAATGAAACGGAACTAACAGGTTTAAAAAAAACATGGTTATTTTCAGTATTGTTTTGTATGAAGTCAGGCATTGTTTGGTACAGCTAGTACTACTCCAAACCTTTAACCAATAAGGAAACACATATTGTAACTGTCTCTGGCAAACTGTTAATATAGAAGCTATCTCCATCCCATTTATTTTCCATTTGTCAGTGTCTGAGTGAGGCTATAATAGCTCGGTAAAGAGCCACATTAGCAGGATGGGGCGCGACAGAGCTATGGATTAATACTCTCTGATCCCTCGTTGTCAAACCCATTAAAATGTATGCAATTTGGTATTATCTCTTGTGCCATGCCTTCCTGTCGACTTCACGTGGAGGCGACTGAGTTTAAAATGAGTTAAAATCAGTGCCTCATTTGCTGTGTTTAATGACTCACCAACTCTTCTGTTTTTTTTACCCTCTTCCTCACCCTCCTCTTCCCAGCTACCCAGCATAAAAATAACGATAAGACATGCCTATCATTCCTCCGTGCCCGTCAATCATAATTCACCGCTGAAATAACATTCCCCCCAAAACTCCAGCTCCGTGGTGGATAGCGAACACTACCTTTACCTGTGCCTGAAGATATCCAGCACCTAGCAGACGGTCCAGCCTCCACCTGGATTTGCTCTGTATACAAACCTATGTCACTATATTTCTGCTTGAATGACGTCTTATCAGCCTCGTGTACTACCATTGCCTCGGACACTCTGCTCAAACTTTTGAAGTTCTGCGTTTTTACCTGTGCTTTATAAGTTAATAATTATATACACTCACCAGCCAATTTGTTAGGTACAGATTCCTAGTACTGGGCTAAACCCCATTTTTACTTCAGAAACCACCTTATTTATTTTTTTCTTTTTAATGGTACAGACTCTCTGAAATTTTTGTCCATATTGACTTGAGTGACTTTGAACAATGCCACAGTCATAGTCACTCAAATCACCTTTCTTCCACATGTTGATGCTAACTTTGACTTTTCTCGTCAAACTGAGCATCTTGACCATGTCTACAAGACTAAATACAATGAGTCCCTGCTGTATGTTTGGCTGATTAGATATTTATGTTAACAAGCAGTTTAACAGTTGTACCTAACCTGTAAGTGGTGAGTAAGTGTATATAAATTAGCCAGGTGAACATGCTTATTTTAATAAATGATGATGAAGATGCAAAAAATTCTAAAACTGACATATGAGACATTTATGTTGGTCATGTTGTCTCTATAGTGGCTCCTTAGTGTAATACTAAATGCATTAGCCTGAAACCTAAAAGATATTTAGTTTGATTCCTGGGGGGTTGTACACAAATCCTTGCAAGGGTTGTGTCAGGAGTGGCATCCGGTGTAAAAATCAATGATAAATCAAATATGCAGATCCATCTGCTGCGGGGACCCTTGTGAAAAAGGGAGCAGCCGAAAGAAGTTTTATGCACATTGTGTTTATAAATCAATGTCAGATATTATTTCATCAGATGCGTTTTACTGCTGACATTCACATTTGCACCATCATCGTTGAGGGATTCTTCACTGTAATTCATTTGTGTTGTCATAAATGGGATTAGTCCAGGCTGTATTAGTGAGATATCGACTTGTGGAGTTAGAAGCACGGTGGTTAGCACGATCACCTCATAGCAAGGTTAATGTGAGGAGTGTTCCCCGTGTCTGTTTTCGTCAGGTACTCCTTCCTCCCTCAGTCCAAATACAGGCATGGGGTTAGGTTAACTAGTGATTCTAAATTGCCCATAGGTAGGAATGTAAGTGTGAATAGCTGTTTGTCTTTGTCTGTGTGTTAGCTCTGCAACAGGCTGGCCCCCTGCCCATTACGTGCCCCACCTCTTTCTCCATGATGTGTAGCTAGGATAGACTAGTGGTCTGATGCTAATGCTGTATTTATATAACCCTTAGCTATTTTGTGTGAAGCACACTGAGGTCTTTAGAGTCATTTAAAAATGGTTCCTGGGTGCCGTTAGAGCTTCATAAAAAAAACCCAAATACATTTCTGACACCTATAACAGCATTCACCCGCTTATCTTGTCTTGGCTGCACAGAGGTTTAAACTTTATTCTCCTTTTTTCTTAAATAAGGGGTAGCACTTTTAACTCCAAATACATGATAGGGATGACCATCAAGATACAAGTCACATGATATTCATGGTGCCACAATACAGCAACTCTGTGCTCGTCAACATGTTGCAAGACAGGTATCTACAGTACAATACACCGTGACAGCAGATACGAAACTGAAAGAGAAACCCCCCCCCATAATTTCCATATTCATCAGATCCATTATTGTTGTTGTTCAAGTAATTTACTAGCTCTACCATTTGTTTACCCCAGCTGTCTGTGCTGTTCACTATTTTCCTCAGGTGAATTCCTTTTTTCTGACTGTGGGTCACTTAGAATAATTTCTTTTATATGCAGCACAAGCACAAGTCATGGAGTAGCAATCTTATTGGTGCCATATTGGGACATACTTTGTTTCTGGCATCTATATCTTTTCATAAAATATTGATATTTGAGGCCACATAACAAAAAAGGCATGCTACATCAATATTTTGTACCATATTTTGTATGGAGGATTAAGGAGTACAAGTCTTGCATTAGGCACATGGATTGTCCATTGATTCATCACTTCCCACCGCCTAATTAATTCCAAACAAATAAAAAGTGTATTTTGATCGCATACACAACCTATAGCAATGTATTTGCAATGCATATAAAGTGCTGGTTATAGATCCAGACAAACATCCAGACAAATGAAGCATGATCAGATTCTATGACTTCACTCAGAAACCATTTCAGTTCAAAAATAGGAGCCTTCAAAAACACACACTTGTCTCCTATCAGTTTGAACTGCAGCCCATGCTGCGTCTGCTTATTATCTTGGGCTCTGACAATTCATATCTCTCTCATCTTGCATTTCTCATGTCACACTGGTGTGGAAGATACGGTACAGAGAGAGAGTGGACCACACAATGATCACAGTGCTGAAAATAATGCTGCTGAAAGAGCACCGGAGCATACGACGGAGATTAACTGATTCAGAACTGATGGTTTTCTCATTCACGGGGACAGATCGTCTCTCCACTTTGATGCTTTGTGCATGGAGTCAGTTCATAAGACACCCCACAAATATCTTATGTTACTGTACCCGCATAGCACTACATTAATTGCGATGAGGCATTTAATAATTTTCAGTGAATTAACAAAACGTGTACTCTTTTACATATCATAAAACATGACTATATATTCCATTTTTGTCCAATAATTTATTTTCTTTCAAGCTCAAGAGGACAAAGACAATCTTTTTTTTTTTAAAAAGCCCTCGCTGCTGATTTGTTGTTTCAATGTTAAGCACAACCTTGAAGCCATACACACAAGCCCACAGATAAAATGTTTAAAAAGGCTACAGTCCGAGACTCTATACACAACCACATAAATATCAGACATAAAACATATGCAGATGTTCCCTAGCTTTCAGATTTCCTCTGTCTTGCAGCCAACAGTGCAAACAGATGGCCCAACGGCTGGCCATCCTAACCATATGCATCTGCACATGTCTGCACGGGTGATTTATACACATGAAACACTTTATCAAAGCTTTATGCGGTGTGTTTTTTCAAGATTGTAAAAACTTACTAACATACTGACTTGCTGCAAATACACCCTGTGGCTGCAAACGTCTGACTGCATTCCTGAAATAAGATCAAGATTATAAAGGTGTGGTGGTTTCCCAATATTCTTAGGGCTGAAATCAGTTTATCACTCAAATATAGTAGTCCTGTATATATGAGTTAACATAACTCACGTTGCACTATATACTTCTTCTATGCTTTTAAATATGCTTTTAATGTGCTTTTGGTAAGCTATATTTCATCACAAGCATGAATGGATTATTGTGACCTAGGAACCTGGACACAATAAATATAATGGTTACAGCGTTGGTAAGATAAATAAGCTTTTAGTCATGATCATGAACTAAGTGTGACAATATATGCTAAACACAATCACAAAAGTGTAGCATACAAGAACATCTTGCTACACAAAGCACCTCTGCTGGAGAGTAGTACACGCTGGTATCTTTTACTGTCTTTATACATATGTTGCCTGGATAATTTGAAGGATTACTACCATCACTGAAGGGTGCAATAATCAGCTGCTCAAACTCTATTTAGAGATGAAAAAGAGGATGCAAGAGCAGAAATAATACTCTTTCAGCTTCACATCTTTGTCCTTGATGTTAGCAGAATGGCATCACTCATTAGGCAAGAGGAACCCTCTTCTAATTATTTCTTTGGTGATTGCAAACTCTCAACCCGCACAAATAACTCAGGAATAATAAAGAATAGGCGCGTCTTAAATCACACACATTTATTACACCATAATAAAGTAAGAGCCCTGCGAAAGGAAGTGGCACTACAAATGGTTTCTAATCTAGATCAAATCATCCTCTTCCAGCTTCTGTTTACCAGTGATTTTCTAACTACAAAGATGCTGTCAAAACAGTTTTTGGATCAAAGAAGGCTCATATACATAGCACACTAAAAAAGCAGTTTGTCCTATTTTGTAAGATTTTGAAATTACTGTCAGTTTTAATTTAAAGTTCTTGGCATATCACTGAGTAGTTAACTTGTCTGTGGGCCCCAGTTGGAAAAGAAAAAAAAAAAAAAAAAAAAAAAAAAAAAAAAAACAATCAAACAAAAAAAAAAAAACAACAACCCCAAAACCCA
>VUQG01006838.1:7964-18542 GCA_015106755.1 Etia nguti | reverse complement strand
TTGTTTTTTGTTTTTTTTTTTTTTTTTTTTTTTTTTTTTTAAAACCACTGTCTTAAATCCTAGGAACTAGTGTAGCATTCGCCTCCTGCACCATCTAACCAAAAAGCACTATTGCCTCCATTAAAAAGGAAGAAGCTCATTACATTTTAGTGCAGATCTAGTGGTTCTTCAAAAAAAATTTCTATTGCACAACATTGGTGTTTGTGGAAGATACACTTATACTACATTGTCAGCGTGTTTGGGATCATGCTGATAAATTAAATTGTAGATTATCAGATGCTTTCCATGTGATACTGCACGGTGGATCAAAGACCTGATGGGACTTATCTGCATTCATAACTCCATCTATTTTGGCAAGATTTCCAACACCACTGGCTGACATGCAGCCCTAAACCACAACAGAGCCTCCACCGTGTTCTACACATGGCTACAGACCTGTCAAACTATTATTTTTGACTTTTTTTTTTATAGAATAAACTAAACAAGTGTGACTTGTTCTAGTAACAAAGTGCCTAAAGATACTATTTAAAATTTTTATTGTACTAAGTTTTTATGTATAAACAACACCGTTTCTTCCCCAGAGTTAGATTCCCCCTTTTTTTTTCTTTTCTTTTTTTTTTGAAATGTGTGAATGATTTGTGTCAGTGTCAAGAGATTTATAAAGCAAAAACAAAAAATATCATTCCTCTGAAAATGATCAGGTACAAGGACTGGACTGAAAATGAGTGGGGGGAAAAAAAGCAGTCAATGTCCAAAGAAAAACTGAAAGACCTGGAAAACCTGGAGCACTTTTGCTCTTTAAAAACAAAAATACTAGGAACATGGCAGCTCAAGACTTATACAGGATTCATTGATCTTGTACAATTAGTAAAAAATTAATAGCAGCAGTGAATCAGTCTACATATCCTCCTCTCAAGGTCATTTAAAGGCATGCATAACACCAACAAGTGGCCCTATATGGCAGTGTGAAGCAGTGCATGCACACTTTACCATTCAATATTAAAAATAAAAAAAATGAAGCTTTATTATCGGACTTCCCTTTTGCCCTTCTGGTTTTACTTTTACTAGTATGGGACCAAGCTGCCAACAACAATCACATTATCAACATGAAAAAAAAAAAATATATATCTATATCTATATATATCTATATCTATATATATCTATATCTATATATCTATATATATATATATCTATCTCACCGTTCTGGTATAAAAATGCTGTGAGTTACTTGCCTGTCACACACTGCTCGTCCAGTTGGTTAAAAGTGAGGTTCGAGAATAAAGTTTGCACGGGTTAAAAGAGCCGCAGACTTCAGTGAACTTTAGTAACCTCAAGAGTCGTACGAGATCTGTACTCAGGTCAACTCGGAGCCAGCTGGCGCATACGACGTAAAACGTGACAGAGCGGGGGTGCCGTACAGCAACATTTAACTACGAAAAATGAACCCAGTCATAGTTTACCATGAACTCTAGCATATCGTACCTTAGTGTCATAGTTTTGCAGCCCTACTGTATCTGAATGCAAATGCTTAAGATGACTGTATGCACCAAATGCGGCATGGGTGGGCTGATAAATGCTCAGAGACCAACTAGCCAGCAGGTCCCTTCAATCCCACTACTGACACGGCTTATCTTTTGTCACACATGGCTCGGCTGCGGCCGTTAAGCTAGCTGCCCTGTGAAGTCAAAGTTGCAGGCACACACACAATTCCCTAAGAAGAAGACATTAAAGGAAAAACAGACACCCCATCTGTCTAGCTACTGCCAATAGAGATAATGTTTGAACACTGGTTCGAATAAATGAGCCGAGCAGCACAGGAAAGACAGGTGCTAACGGTACAAGCTAGCATGCTATATAAGCAACATCGGCACAGCGAGGCTAAAAAATGTTTTCTGGCGACAGGATGGAGTCTGTTAGATTGACTCTTTAGCTGCTACGACTGCCAACTTTCCCCCCATACACCCCCCATCCTTTGCAAATACGTACCCGTTATTATCTTAAGCTAGTTAGCCAGTTCCCGTTAGCAGCCAGTGTCAGCCTTACCTGAAGATTATTCGCTGGGGACTCGGTGGTTTTAGTTACACTTTTTCGCCGCTTTCTGGCCTTCTGGGGCCGTAAAATGAGCCTGTCAACAAACGCTGTCCTACTCCGTCCGTTTCCAGAGACGCAATAAAAATGACTTGAGGCAATTGGATTTGCAGGAGCTCTATTGTTTGTCGGTTAAAGCCCCACATTTCCTCCAAGCCCATCTGAAGGTGGCTTGTCCTACATCCGGTCCAGCCCCTCATTCATTTTCACAGAGATGCACAAAAAAATACACAAAAACATGCACAGACGTACAGCAGCGCACTCCTGCCGCTGCTGCAAGTTTAATTACATGTAAGAGCAGATAAAGGCCTATAATGTCTGTTTTTATTGATTTTCTGCTACCATTTGCAAAGATATGTTTACTCCATACAGCACAGCAGACAAGTGCAGGGATTTCTTGTCCAATCAAATTTAGGTTTTTGCCCCCTTAAATTTTCTGTTTCAGGAAGAAAATCTGAATCTTCAGTTTCAATTTTTATTTGTTGATATCATACTGTAACATCAAAATAAAAGAAATTCACTGTTTTTAAACTCATTCGTTTTTTAACATGACTACTATTACTAACTGCCTACATTATTACGTATCAGCCCTATACTTTCAGTACATCTTAGTCGACTTTACAATTTTGTCCCATATCTAGCCTTTCTACACCTTCTTTTATCTGAAAATTCTACAATTTCCTTGGCTTTGCATGCAAAATACAACATGAAGCTTCATTTTTTTTCAGCAATTTTATTCACGTCCAGATTCCAGCTTTGCAGTGTCATGTCACTGGTTTATTCATTTCCTGAGCAAGTGTGCATGCTCGATTAACTTTAAGCCTCTTTAGCCCTCTGGTGGTGCATACCCATACCTGCACCTACTCTGCACTTCTGTGGGAATCTAAACCTTCTGTCTCACAGTCATGTCTGGAATAGTTAATATAATTTTCTTATTTTTAATTTTTCAGCACTGGTTAATTTCAGTGTAAGTCTGCTCATAGCTGTTAAGTATTTTACAGTCATAGCTTCAGCATTAGTTTTAACTGTGGCGTCTTTGTCAGGACAAGCTTAATAAACACATGCACCAAAGAGTCCTTGTTACATTGATAAAATTGATCAAATTCAACTACAAGCTGCCTTCTGTTAGCCTTGTGTTTGCATTTATTTCAGCTTCCCAAAAATGGTTATCGCACCTTGTTTTAGCCAGCTTTAGTCTGTACCTTCTCATTTAAGTTCTCTAGTGTATACTGGCCTCGAATAAGAACTCTTGCTTTCTTTGTTGCTGTGATCAGGTTACAGACATGTTGGCCTGTTATCTGGGCTAATGCTGGCTATTCATACTGTGGATTACACAGCCCAGTCACCCGGCCCTAATCACACAATATAGTAAGCACCTGCCAAGACCTGCTGACGTCTTTGCCTTTGTTCTTCCTTTCATATTCTGTTATTTCTTTTCATATTAAAATGTGTTCTCATTGGAGGACATGGATAAGATCCAGTTCAACTGTGGTACCTGATTTAACCTGGTGAGCAATTACCTCTCCACAATGGCTCCAGTATCCTCCTTTACTTAACAGAGAAAAAATACACTCACTGGCCACTTCATTAGGTACATCTGTTTAATTGGTCATTAACTTGAATAAGAAATCAGCCACTCACATGGCACCTACTTAATGCATTTAGTCATGTGGACATAATCAAGACAAGCTGCTGAAGTTAAAACTCGGCATCAGAAGGGGGAAGAAAGGCGTTTTAAGTGATTTTGAGCATAGCACAGTTGTTGGTTCCGAATGGGCTGGTCTCAGTATTTCAGAAAATGCTGATCTGCTGAGATTTACCGAAACAACCATCTCCAGTGTTCACAAAGAATGGTCTGAAAAAGGACTGGCCGTTCCCTGAACTATACTATACAATGCTTTGTTGATCAGGAGAATGGCCAGACTGCTTCGAGCTGATAGGAAGGCAACAGTAAGTCAAATAACTACTCACTACAACAAAAGGTATGAATGCAGAACATGTCAAACTTTGAAGCAGAAGGGCTACAGCAGCAGAAGACCACACCTCTCCTGTCAGCCAGTTCACACAGGCTCATTAAAATTGGACAAGACTAGAAAAAAGTTGCCTGTTATGACAAGTCTTGATTTTCAACATTCAGATGGTCAACATTTGTCAAAAACAAGATGAAAGCACAGATCCGTCCTGGCTTCTATCAACTGCTTAGTCTGAGGGTGGTGGTGTACTTTGGCGCCTTAACTAACTGAGCATCATTTAATCACCACAGCCTACCTGAGAGTTGTTGCTGAGCATGTCTAATCCTTTATGACCATCTTCTGATGTTTGCATGTTACAAAGCTCAAATCATTTCAAACCAGTTTCTTGAACACAACAGGGAGCTCACTTTACAGTCACCAGATCTCACTTCTCTTATAACACTTATCTTGAAAACCAACAAACAAAAATAAATAAATAAATAAATAAATAAATAAACAAACACAAATGAGGCACAATTTCAATAAAAAGATTATTATTTTAATTGTTAATGTATTGCTCTATAACAGAGCAGCAGCTCAAGGTTTGGCACTTGACTTTCTAACATTATGTGCGAGAATCAGATATAAGCACACAAAAACATTCACAACCACTGTTTTGCTTTCCTAACCTTGTTAAGGCTACAGTACAACGTGGTCTCTCATAGACACTCTTCTAGAGATATGACAACAGTCATAAAAGAAAACAGTGACCATTAGTAAATATATTAAAGATCATCTGTGCAAATACCTCAATTTGAGATGCTTAAGACATGAATCTACCATGTTACACACCTGCTAGAAAGCATTGCATAATTAAAAAAAGGAGGTGACAAACTTCATTTTTAGGAAAATTGATTAAAAGAACATTTTTGACATCAGCTATTACGATTATCGTTAAAGTCGCAAGTTTTTTAAAATAGCAGAGTTGGAATAAAATGAGAACGACAAGACTACAACCTACCGAAACACATTTCAGCACTTAAAATGCATCCACTCGATCTATAAGGTGGCAACACTTGTCTTGAAGTGAAGTGCATTTAAAGCACATTGCATGCATTCTTAACAGTTAAAAATCATTTTATAGTGGATTAACCCAGCATGTTTTAATGTTATCACAGATAGTCTACTGATGTGCTTATAATGCCTTGTGAGTGACATACTTGTAGTGATGTTCTAGTGTCAAAACAAGTAGACGAATGGCCATGCATGTAACACTGGTTTTGTGCGTTTTCTGTTCAGCTTAATAAATGATTTTCACTATCTTGAAATGATTCTTTAATATAAACACGAGCCCCTTTCAGACATGCATGTCTTCGATTAATCTGACTGCAATAGCTTCATGGCTAAACACAAATCTGTATCCCATTATCCTTCTTATTTCTATAGCTTCCTGCATTTTGCCCATTTTAATATTGGCGGTTGACACTCGTTGCACTTTTTACTTATATGACAAAACTTGGGGTTAGGGTAAAGCTATTAAAAGAGACTTTTTCTCCTCAATATTGCCAGTTGCTCATAGAAAGTCATTGGGTTTCTCTGTATAATTCTGTAGGGTCTAATCCTTACAATACAGAGTGCCCTGAGCAGGCTGTTGTTGTGAATTGCTCCTATGTAAATAAAAATCTTTGCACCAGTTACCTTTACAACAATAACATTTTGAACTTGGCATAGTTATGAATGTTTGCAGTCACATTAATGGACACGTCTGTTAGACCAGAACTGTGCATGCCTCTTGTGCATCTCAGTGGGTCTCTCAACTCACCGGAGGATGACATAAAAAGCAGTAACGTGTACATAGTAATATTGTATCTAATCAACCATTTTAAATTTGCAATGAGATTAAAACATTCCCACATGATGTATTTTTGCTATTCCAGAATAGAGAACTCTTTCATGTCTAAAATATGGTGCTTGTGTCTGTCACAGTCCCGAGTATGTCTGAATTAAATTGTTAGGGACATTAACTTAAAATTAATCCATGCCAGAATGCCACAATGCAATCAGCTGAGAGGCTGATGAAGCCAGTAATGTTGCGCATCCTGTGTCTGAAAAGGGTTCAAAACTGGCTGATGTGTTGTTTTTGTTCAGAATCAAGGGCAGATGTTGTCTTCGCTAGCCACAGAACAGACACTTATGGCAGTTATTTCAGTGTCTGTGAGCAGAACACAAACAGAAATCCTGCTGACCGCTCATGAACAAAATAAAAACAGTAGTAACCCCCCCGCCCCCCAGTGATTCTGTAAGGCAGAATGTGCACGTGACAGTCTTTGATGTGAAAATCCTATGTTTGTCTGGCGGACCGCCCAGATTTCTACCAGCTTAAAGTGAAAAGTTCACAGAGAACATTACAGTCTTCAGTGAGAAGACTTTTGTAAAACCTTGGCTTCCACTACAATGGCAGGATTCTCGATGTCTGCTTTGCTCTGAACCATCCTCAGCTCCAGTTGTGCAGGGGTGGGCCTTTTCCCGGGGCCAGCCATTTCTGAAAAACAGGGAGACGTTTAAGGGAAACAAACAAACAAACAAACAAACAGGTTTTTGCCCTGTGGTGAACTAAACAGCCAAGAACTCAAAGGATAATTCCTGAATGAGTTATGCACTGTCACGAGGCTATTTGTTTCAAAATATAAAAAACTTTTACTAAATATCTAACCTAAACCCATTAACAACACAAGCAAAAAGTGCTCCAGTAAACAACTTAAAGACAAAGTAGAAAAACCTGATGACACACTGAAGTCACTGGATACACACACGACCCTACCATTGGCATAAGTAATGGTCCTCTTAATGACATGGTGGATGACAGAAACAGTCTTCTCACAGGCAGTCTGTTAAAAAGGAAGATTAGTTTAGCTATGATTCATTTACTGAGCAAGATGACAACATATTTATATATATCCTGCATTTGACTGAAACACTTGTGTGTTGCTGACCTTTAGGTCCTTGGGGTGATGATGAGTCCAGGCTAACATCATGGCAGCAAAAAGGTCTCCTGTTCCCACAAATACAGCATCGACTTTGGGGATGTCCATGCAGATTTTCTGATCTGTGTTGGTCCCATCTGGTTTTTCTGCAGTGACGAGGACAAACAGAGCCGTTATCTTAATTTTATAGGTTACTCTGTTGATCCTGCACGAGGACTGCATCCCCACAGTTTATAGCCATTTTGACAAAGTCACCCTGATACTTTACTTATTTTTTGGCTTCCAAGAGCCACCAGGAACTGGTCCCCTTGTTTCGATGGAAGGTCTGTACTAGTGAGGACCACGGTCTCTGGACCCATTTTATGAAGCAAGTCCATCACCTGCAGAACAGATAAAATCCCATTTTCTCAAACTTTGTCATTCCTGATGCCACAAATTACATCTAAACACAGCCAAACAGAAAATGTTTTTGATATTCACCTCAATAGCATCTTCCTCGGTGTTAATTTTCCTCCCAGTTAAAAGCCTATGAAAAAAAACAGAATGTCACAAAAAAGGAACAATGCTTGCCATTTTGCATCTTTTAATTAGTTTTTACAGCATATTTTTCAAGCTTTTGTAACCCCCCCCCCAAAAAAAACAACGATGTGAAGGACGATTATTCTTTTATTCTTCAATGTAAAAACCATTTAAAATGCACTCACTCTGCTTCAAATTGGTTGGGAGTGAGGATGTCAGCAAAAGGCACTACTTTGTTCTTGTAGACTGGCAGCAGGTTCTCTGGAACATACTGAAACAAGCAACAACAACAACAACAACAAAAAATCTGATTTCCAAAATCCCCAACCTCGTTACAAGTAACAAATGGAAATTGTTATACTGTTCAAAATGACTAAACAAATCCACCACTGTAATTCAAGAGTGGACAGAAGAGAGCACAAAAAGAACACAACATTGTTCATTAAACTGTCAGGAGCTGAATATGTGTGGATAACTGCTTACCATAGCACCCTGGTCTCCCATAACAGGATCGCAAACTGTAAAGAAGAAATTAAAAAATGAGGCTTAAAAAAATAAGTTCACTTTTTAAAATGGAAAATCCAATCTGACACTCACCGTACACCAAGCTGGGATTGGCCTTCTTCAGCTCCTTAATAATATCAACCACCGTCTCCAGGAAGGAGATGTCCCTGCTGTATCCTTTGGGAAGCAATTTTGGGTTAACATGGCGATGGCTTTTGGGAAAACCTGAACTGCTGCATTAATTTCTAGTTTCTGAGCCTCCTAAAGTTTGGTATGAGGTTTTTGGGCCTCAGTCGCACAGGCAACAACCACTAAGGTAAGGTAAAAATGTGTTGTTGGTGACACCCGCTGTGTAACTGAACTGTAAGCTGAGCTAAAGTCCCAGTAATGCAGGCCAAAGACCAAGTCTGTACTAATGAGGACCGCAGTCTCTGGAACCATTTTATGAAGCAAGTGAACCACCCGGAGAATAGAAAAAAATTCTATTTTCTGAAGCTTTGTTAATCCTGATTCCAAAAATTAAATACAAATGCAGCCAAATGTGAAAGTGAATCCAGATTTTTCTAAAATTCACCTCAATAGAATCTACCTCTTCCTGGTGACTGCCAGTCTCCAGAGAAAACTCACAACCGGGTTGGCAAGTGCTTGCTGGAGGTTGCTAGTGCAAAACTGGCCACAAAAAGGTATATGCTGTTGTACTAAAAACCTACTTGTGATTGCTTTGGTTGCTAGTAGATTGCTGTAGTTGCTAATAGCTTGCTTGGAAGTCACTACTTGTCTGTAGTTTTCACTGCAACTGATTGCAAATGGAAAGTATTTGCAGACAAGACGGCATTTTTCATGCAAACAGTGGGTGACCATGGCAATCTTCTAGCAACCAAAGCGATCACAAGGAGGCTCCTGGTACAGCACCCTCTCTGCAGTCAATCTCACGGGTTAATCACCAGCAGCCTCTAGCAACCACTCACCAGATGGTTGTCAACCAATCTCTTGGCCTGTGTGACTGAAGTCTTTGACGAATAATGACAAATGTAAAAAAAAAAAAGGTTCTTTGGTTGTGGCTCCAAAATGGGGGTCTTCATCTAACTAGCTAATGGTAACGGAGCATGAAATGATGTTCTGATCAAAGTGATAACAGCATTTGTTTTAGGAAAAAGCAAAAAAATTCAATCTCAACGAGCGCAACCAAGAGGAGACGGCATTGTGGCAAACAGAAAGGGAATCGCAGCTGTGCATCACGGCTCACCATTCAGTTGATACTTTCAGTCATAAAGCCCTCCTGCATCAGGTCTGCTGTAACCTAATGTCCCACCCAACCTTATTAGATCATTGCCGCCCACAATAAACTTAAGATTGTTGTATGAATAAGATTGCAAGAAGACACTCCTTAAACTCACCTGTGAGGATGTAGTCATAGTGGTTCACATTGTTGAGCTTAATGCCCTCATAGAGCACATTCAGTTCTTCTGCTGTCAGTACTTGCCCCTTCCAGTGGGCGTAGCCTGGGCAGAGATAAAAAAAAAAAAAAATTTAAAAAAAGACAGATGAAATTTTTCCATTGCTAAATCTCATTTGATTTGGTTAACTCTCTTATTTCAAGTATGTTTTGTGTCAAAGTCTAAAACCATGATTTTAGACCTTTTGAGGATAAATGAGGAAGGAGGACACAAACATTTGCACTACTTAACCTAATAGAAGCGCTCATATATTGCATTAGCTCTACTGTGTATAAATCAACTTAGCAGACATTGGCATCCTTGCTCTGTTTTTCCATCGACCTAATTCCCTCTGCTGAGGTCCCTCTCCTCTTTGTGCTTAGCAGGGCCTCCACAGCAACTAAATGGAAAGCTTGTATCCTGGCTGCCAGCTCTCCTTTCTTTGTCCCTCTTTCACCATTAAACTAGAACAAACCCTCAAAAGCTGTTCTGACTGCAAATGACTGGACACAAAATGGACACACAAACACTCCTGTATACCAGAGGAAAAAAATAAGAGCTCACACAGAGCCCAAACTTGAACACAAGCCAGCGAGTTAGCCTCCTGCAGAGAGGACTTAACAGAAAGCTCACAGCAAAGCAAAAGCTTGTGCTGTGGTTGGGGGCGCTTCCACTGAAAATGAAACATTTCAGAATTTTTTATCTTTAAGCATACCGGAAATAAACAAGATGAAGGGTCACATTCATACTATGATCGACTGTTCAAAACTCATCAGCTTCTCATTTGTATTGGTTCAAGTGATTTCTGTGTAGGCCTCCTGCTCCTGCAGAGAAAAGCGGATTCTTTGCATACTTCAACACATGAACCCCACGTAATAATCCCATCATCTCTGCAGGTGTGTTGATTAGGGGGAAAAAATGCCAACAAACTAAATGTGGGGCAAAGGTTATATCTGTATGGGGTAATTTACTAATGTTGAGGAGTAAACTGAAGACTTAAGAAATTTCAACAACAAAAAACCCCCAAAAGCCATGTAGGTTACAGGTTTTGTAACTACCCTGGCCTTGTTGGGATAGGATGCAACTGTCATCATA
>VUQG01006832.1:77522-91240 GCA_015106755.1 Etia nguti | reverse complement strand
GTTGGATGCTGGAGGCTTTGCATTGCTGAGACAGGCCGAAACTTTCGTCCGTAGTTGCTCTGCTTCCACTTCTGCAATATTGTTGTTACGAATTGCTGTTTCTGTGGCTGTGATCAGCTCCACTAGCGGGATTTGTCTCGGTGTGACAGCAAAATTCAACCCTTTAGCAAGGATGTTTTTCTCTGTTTGGGTGAGCTGTCTGTCAGACAAATTCTTCACCCACTTGTCCACATCCTCAGTGTCGCATCCTTGTCTCTTCTGGCCACTGAGGACACTCTCCGTATTTTGCGGTGGTTTCCGACGTACAACAAGTAAGTCAAACTTCCTTTGTTGCCTGGTCTTAGACTTCTTGTGCTGTGCTAGATGAGCCTTCTCAGTAAAGTCAAACACCTTTTTAAGAGTATTCTCATCTAGAAGCATTGTCAGTCTCTGTCGGATCCGCTCCTCTAGTACACTAATGTCTACTAACTGACAAATAAAGCATGCTTAGAATAGTTTTAAAAAATCGCTTCTCTGTGTACTTGATGTACTAAAAAATGTACAAAGACATGCAAACTGCTGCTGTGGGCCATCAAAGACCCTCCAATGCTGATGAGGTCTGATGGGAGTTCTGAGAAGTCTGCAGCATTAAACTGTTGATTCCTCCAGTCTGTGAGCTTTCCTGGCCTGCCAGTGTTATCTCCTTCTCCCTGGTGGGAGGAGACATGCTCCGTGGGAAGGGCAATCACCACGTGCTGGTGTGGAATCAGATTCTCCTATCACAGCTCCTGACCTCACTGTTATATGATAGAATGTGAAAGTTAACCTGGATCAGTGCCTGGGGACAGTGTCTGCCTTTGTCAAGGGAATATGGTGTTTCATTGTTTTTCAAGACTTCTCTCTTCTCACACCATCAGGCGTGAATGTGTGTGGGTGCACAGTTACACACACGCAAAACGACGATTTTCCACTACTACACCATCCTGGAAAGCAGGTTTCTGAATTGTTGCAGGTCACATTCACTTTCTGTTGATTTTTGCGTATATATCTGGCCTGGGTGCTCAGTGAAGGCATCCTGCACCAAGGCTACTGCCTTATTTTTTAATTTAGAAGTGCTCTGGGTCTGCACCAACATTTAATGGGTCCTGACTTTCCCCATGCTCCATCCCCCACCAAGTTAAATTCAGCTTGGAAGCTTTTACATATTTGTGCTCACAGACTGAGAGACAAACAGGAAAATATATGCAACACTGAAAAGATACCTCAGCTCTTACCTTGTCAGAGGGGGAAAAAAAAAACTTCTCCACTGAAACTCACAGGGAAGGGTAATGCAGCTCATTTTACCTAATAGTCTAGGGGTTTGGCTTTTGTTTACTAGCTGTCACTTTTACTGAGCCCCAGTATATGTGTTGAGTAAACTGAGTGCAAAACAGTAAAGCAATGAAGATGAACAGAAAATAAAGAAAACAAGAATTTTATGGATTAACACCTTCGACTTTTACACGGTACAGCTGTAACTTTCAGTGAATGTGTGGGAGGACTCACTGCTTGTGATCTGCTGGGAGGATCTGTACATGCTCTGTTTTGCTTAAAGGTTAATTAAATTATGCAGGGGGTTGGTGCCACAGTTGCAGGTTTGCTCTCTCACAGACGGGCACACTTAACCGACCGCTGGAAAAAATAACAAGGCCAGTTGTGAAATGATTCCATACACATGCATTTTCAGGTAAAAGAACCTGCATATCTAGTGCTTTAAACATACAGCACAATGGACCAGACCGAGTTGTGGTAATACACGAAACTGCGAACAGTCGCATATATATGAAAACTTTGACTACTTTCCTTAAATTTATGGTAACCGCTCTATATGTGCTTTACTTTTTGCTTTCTGTTTACCTCTTATTGGCCTTTTCTGATCACTTGGCTCATCTGTAACCTGCTCATATCATAGACAATGAGACGCAAACCTCTTTAGAAGTTTGACAGAAAAATAAAAATACTAAAAGTACAGTTTTTAACATCTGTCAAGTATAACAAGTATAACTACTTTAACTGTACCAGATACCAGAACCATGTCAACAACACACGGAGAAAACCCCCCCAAAACTCTGACATCTCTTAAGATTACAGAAATAAACATAAATTTGACATAAAATGACAAATTCTTCCACTATATTCAGAGTGTGTATCCCATATGCCTTTCTACAGAGCAGTAGACGTCATCACCTCTAAGGCAGCATTAGATTAGATTTTTTTCAGTCCTGTGTACTATTAACAACTAAAAAATACAAGCTAAAATACTATCGATTGGAGGATCCATGATTCATGAGGGGTTTTTTTTCCTCTAATGTTGCTTACTGTAACAGGTCAAAGGTCCCAGTGATAAATGGATCTACCCTTGTGGCCAAGAGTGAGCTGAGTATTAAAAGAAGCTAAAGTATAAAAATGACAGCTGGATAAAGATATTAAGTTTCACCGACTTCAATCTGTTCTCTGTTCTTACAGCTGTTAACAACTATGTCTGATCCCAGGGTACAGATGGTAGTGTCTCCCTGTCTGTTTTTTTTCTCAGTTTTATAACCATTTGTTCCAGGGAAGCATTTGTGAGTTGTAACTGTAATCAATTTCTTATTCGTTGTATGTTAGTTTATCTTTTTTTAGGTTTACTTTTAAAAATTTGTTGTTCAATAAACTTTATACGTATTGTAAACTCTAAACAGTTTTATAGTCAGCCGCTTTGCAACCAAACCTCAGGAAGCTTTTCTCCAAGTTTCTTTTTTAGTTTATTAGAAGAATGGAAAAAAAAAAAAAGATAAAATGTAATTGTCTTATCTTCAAGTCAATGTCTTGATGCAGACTTGTTGATCACTTTAAAAATAGATTGCCATGGCCACTGCAAGAAAAGAAATGAGAGAAGTTGCAAAAAAACAAAACATAAATGGGAAGGAAGGGTGGAGAAACTGAAAACAAATGAGATGGAGTTGCAAAGAGAGATCAAGTTAGAGACAGGGAGAGCTAGAGGGATACAGGCAGTGTTCTAATGACTTCACACCCCATTAGCCACTTAGTCTGATGCGTCACACCTCATTATGCTGCTCGAGCAGCAGTGCATGAACGCGTGAAACCGTCCACTCAGCCAGACCTGTCCACCCACTCCAAACACTCACTCACTTACAGCAATTAGTGTTTGTGTATGTGTGTGTTTCTCTGTTGCTCGTATGAGCGCATGTATGTGTAAAGGTAAAATCCAACTGTCCTGCCAGTTTGCGAAAAACAAATGGTTAAAACTGATTGTTTAGAGCCCAAGAAAGACTTTCTCAAAGGAGATGCAGGGGCTCCCACTATGCTGTATTTCAGCCCAAGTTCACCATGGCTACCCCAGAGCTCAACCAGGAAATGCTGCGAACAAGCTGAGCCGCGCTTGCTTTGTCAGCCACACAAGAGAGCAGGACTGAGTAGCTTGCTCCAGAGGACTCTCCTTAATCACACTCGCACATGCACACACTCTTGCCTATGATGACCATGTACGCACACAAACACACAAGGATAAGGAGATAGAGAAAAGAGAGGTCCCCATGCCATTCCCTGCACGGACAGCCCCAGTTGGCAGATTGTGAAGTGTTCCTCTCCAGGACAAGGCCTGCTAACTCAAATCCCTGGCTAGCGGCCACGCTCCTCTCTATTACAAACACTGGACCCATTTATCCCGGTGTCCCCCCCCTCTCCAGTCACACTGCCACACCAGGGGCAATGCCATATAATGGATCTGTACCCACTGTAACTGACATCTCTATTCAGCCAATGTTTATTGTTTTGCTCTGCTTGATTTGTTGATATTCAACAGAAATGAACAGCACAGAAGGAAAAACCAAAGTGAGCAAATAATGAGGGTATTATTATCCCAAGCTTTGTATAATTCATGAGTTCCAGACAAATATTTCATATTTAATTTGAGTAGCCTCTTGTTTGAAGCCAAGTTAGACTGTGTTAATTACTGGGAGATGAAGGAGCCTTAAATGATCTGTTCGTTCCACTTTACATCTCATTGTCTGTCTTGGACACTTTTTGTCCTCTGCCAAATCTTAACTGCACATTCATATCATCTGTTCTTTGCATTCCATTAATGTAGGAATTCGATACTTAAGAACTCTTCTGCTCTCTCTCACCTGTTTCTGTCAGGCCTTTCTCCAAGGTGACTTTAGGTTTTTTGCAGTTTTGTTCAGTTTTTTTTTTCTTATTTCAGAAAAAGAAAGTTATGTAGCTGTGTCTTCATTCCACGAGATGCGTGTTTGTCCAAAAAAGCTGACAAACTGTGACGAAAGTAAGGAAGCTTTAGGAGTTAAGGCCATTTTAGGCCATATTAACAGAATGTAAACATTCCCTTATAAAATATGTATTGTTTTTAGTGTTTAAAAGCAACCACAGACATAGATTGACTTGACTAAGTGATTTATAAATGGGTATGCCCGTCATCATCCTGAAAAAGATGCAGGTTTCCTTTTGCATCATATATCACCTTGATATTCATCTCACTGTGTAAGCAGTTACTTTCTACTTGTTTTATGTAATGATTACTCAAAACAATAATGCTAATGTTATTTGGTTGCATTTGCTGATCAAAGTTTTGATATATTCTTCTTTTTTTGGTATATTCTTTCCTTTAACAATTAAGCGCTTTGCTTAATTGCATATTTGAGCATGAATAGGTTTTGTTTCAAGACAAAGAAAATAACCACCAGCTTCTCAATCGGATTTAACAGTAAAAGCAACACATTAAAATGCTTTTATTTAATATTTTATTTAGTGTTTGTTTTAATTCTGTCTTCCTTAAAAGTCTGGTTTTCCTCACTGCAGCGACGCCTGTCCCCTGACCTTCAGCAGCACACCAAGAGATAATGTAATCATGGTCAGGGAGTCGCTGCTGTCAAACACATCTCCTGCGTGTGATGAACGCATGCTGTGTGAGCATGTCAGACATCACACACCTGAGCACCTGTCTGTTCATGTCTCCAGCCCCACCTCACCCCGGTCACACAAGATGAGCAAGGGAAAAGACAAAACCATGGGAGGGGTTGTGGAAAAATAAAAGAGGATAATTCCTCTTGTGTACTCAAAGCAGGAGGGATCCCTGCACGTAGTAAATTATGACTCAATTACTGCCCTATTAAGTTTCTAAAGCACAGGTTTAATTAAAGATTTATTTTTTTTATCAGTGTGTGATTCACATGGTGGGGTACATAGGTATAATAATTTGTTTGTAATCAAGGCTAGCTGACTGGCAGCTGTGACAGTTGGCACAGCTTGGAGTGTGTTGGCCCCTGCAGTGTTCTGTTACTGGGTCACTGAGGCACTGTGTGCTGCAGACAGGGGGTGGCCTTTAGTGTCAGTCTTCTGTGACCTCCCGCATGCATCCTCCCCTCTCTTCACCCTCTTCATCTTTATGTGCTATCCACTGAGATAAAATAGGGATAGCGCAGATCAGCTGGCTTTGAAAACATGTCTCACCTGCTGAGATAAGAGATTTGAGGGAGCGGATTCTTTCCGGAGAAACCTCATGGATATATGTCGATTGTTGCACATGTATATGAGGGTTATGGTTTTAAACGTGGTATCAGCCTCTGTCACTTCTAGACATGCTTAACAGAGGCAGGCTGTGACTTTTTAACTGCTGAACTTAACCTTCACTGCTGGGAGGAAACACAATCAGCACACAATTGATGAACATGCCCTTGCCCAACAGCGAGGATTTCAGAATAAATATTACACTTTATTTTGAAGACACAAGCGTATGCGTTAGGGTTGATAATGTACTATGGTCAGATATGCTCATTATCTCTATCACTTCATTATTCCCTCCACTGCCTCCGTTCGCTGACCCCAAACCTGCAACCTCCATCTACTCTCCTCTCTCTCATTCGCTCTGCTTTAGCTCCTTTTTTCTCTTCTACTCCCTCTTCTCTTTTGGACTGAGGTACGGGTGAGATCATAATTATGTTTTGACACATGGCGTTAGCCCCCAGAGCGCTAGGATTTTAACTCAAAGTGGGAGTTGTCAGTGCGACAGCCCCTGCTGCTCTTAATTGGAGGGGAGGGCCAAGAGGCCCGCCCACAGACCAGGGTGGCAGTTTTAATGAGGTTATGTTCATACAGGAAGTCGGAGTTGTGACAGGAGGAAACTATCATTGGCCTGTTAAAGAGAGCAGCTGACATCTCAAAGCCTACTGTGTTTGTCAGTGAGAGGGGAAAACCTCTTCATTCCTCTCTCTACAGGTGGAAACAGGCAATTAAAACAGAAATGAAGAATTAAAAAACAAAAACAAAAAAACATCCAGGGCACCAACACAAACTTGACTACATCCCCAATAAACACAAATCAGACGAAGAAAAGCTGCTGATAGAATAATAATTGCAAAATAAATTACTTAATAACCCTCCCTGGACTCACTTCAGTAGGACTCACTTGAAAATGAGCAAATTGCAGCAACTAAATGGCAATTAACACAAGTCAGCAAGATTATGAGTGCTTTTGTGTCTTTTGTTTGTGCATGTATACATATATATATAGTATGAAAATGCATACTCAGAAGTGTTGTGTGACTTTTCTCTTATGTTCTTCAGTCTTGCAGTAGCTTGGGTTTCAGAAAGAAAATTGGGAGAGAAGCAGTTAAAAGTGAAGCCTCTGACTTTTCTGGTCAAAACACTGGCCTTAGTGTTCTCCAGGTGCACCCTGCTGAGGAAGGGTCCTGTTGCCAGAGTAATGTGGCTGTTGGTATTCTGCCCTTACAAACAGGCAGTGCACAACCTTTGATCTGCGCCACCCTCAAAGTGAGTTCCCTCTTCAGCTCAAAGTCCATTTACTAAATGTATTCCATTCTTTCTCTCTGTATAAGCAAATCCAAAATATTCGTCCAACATTTCATTTCAAACAGACATTTATTTGGAATGAGAGCTGTGTTTGTTTTCCTAAGTAGTTTTTGAACAGGTTAGAGTTTCACCAAGGCATTTAAGCACACACACGATGCATGTCAGCATCTAACCTAACAGAGACCATAGCCATTTCCGCTCACTGTGTCCGTCCACAGACCTTTGCACGTCTTAGGTGCAAAAGTTTGTTTTTAAGTCAAGGCTAGCATTGCAGGCCAGGAATTTTGTGGAGCCTAGAAAGGAGTTTTTACAATGTTAAAAAAAAGTGAAAAAATAAAGTTAAAGAGGTTTTATTTTGCAAAACGTTTCGCATTTTTTGTCCTTTGTTGGGTTTAGTCCAGTTTGTGAATCCTAAGAGAGAGAGTTCCCTCGCCTCTTGAGCTATGCAAGACGTAATAAATGGCTTTATTAATGAAGAAATTTGAAAATAACATTTGCAAATTTGTGTTTACACACGTAGAGGTGGTGCCAGCTGGCATGGTTTTAACATATCACAGGCTATGGTTTGCTTCCTCTGGATCTTATAGCATGAACTTCATAGACTCTCTTTGTCCACCGTGACAATATGTGGCTTTGAACAATTAGAGAGGACTCCTTCCTGCTATACTAGAGATAAACATCACCTGCTGGCTGTATAGATTGGAACAGACTCTCCAAGGTTGTCTGGAGGTCTTTTAGTGTTTGGCTGCTCATTCACAGAGCTTGCTTCTCTAAGGAGCAGGAAAGGAACATTGGGGGGGATCTGTCATGACCTTGTGTGGCCTGGGTCATGAGGAGAGAAAGGTGGGGATGATGTAAAGCATTTGGTCCCAAACAGAAAAAGACAAGGTCATTGTGTTTTTCAATGGGCTTTACAAGGTTGCTTAGTTAGTTGATATGGGCCACAGCAAATGGGCTTATCAATAGATGTGGACACCAAGGTGAGAAGGGGCAAAGTCCCATTTTAATCCAATCTGACTTTAATGCTTTGGCGAACATGATTCTTTACCGTCTTGTACATCAACGACTTCGGTGAGTGTTTTCCCGACTTCTAAGATCTCACAAGTATACTGAGCGGCTAAAACTCTCAGGGACACATTTTCCAATGATACTGGAGCAGTTTGTGGCTACTCTTCTGTTTTCAGCTTAAGCTACACAAACTGTAGATGTGACTGTTGAGGTGAAACTGCTACTGGAGTAAGAGGCATATATAGCACTTGAGGTGAAGTGTATTTATAAAATGAATGTGTGCGAGCTTGTGAAGCTTTGGCTCAGAGCTAAGTCATCCCACCTACGAGACACCCATCAGAGTTCTGTGATCAGGTCTGACTGTAATCTTACCACAACTTCAGCTCACTGTGCTTAGATTCACCCCCGGATGATTGTCATGAGTTTCGGTCGAGAGCATTCTTGCCTAACTGCTGATGTTCATGAGAGCTGCTAGATCGTGAGAACTGACATGCTGATGTCGTACTTCCTCTGTGTGTCGAAGATGGAAACAAATGTACTAGAAAAATGAACATGCACATTCGCCAAAAACGTGGAAAGTTCTGACCACATAATTTATTTCGTAACAGGTGAAAATGAAGACGCTCGTCTTTTTTTTTTCTTCAGTGTATTTTAATGCTGGTTTGTCAAGATCAGGAAGCGGTTAAAAAGGTCATACACATCATCAAATTGGACTAAATGTCACCAAGAATTAAGGTTGGATCACTGAAGATTCATTAGTCTCAAGATTTCCAGTAAATTCTTTTGTCACTCTGTTGCACAATCACGTTGTACCATATAGTCTTTGTGAGTCTCTACAGTGATCACCTCTGGTTAAACCAAGAATTCTAAATGCTCTGAGGTCCACTTAGCCGGGCTTCTCTAACATTAATAATGCAGAACATTTTCCTAATGAGGGAACATATTTTTTCTTTTCCATTTTTTTCTTTCAACATGTTGGATAACTGTGTTAATCAAGGCTTTACTTTCAGATTTCCTCTCTAATGACATATCCAGTGAAGGGAAAAGGTCATGGTGGTAATAGACTGATCTGTCGTCCTTAGGGAGATTCTCCCTCTCTCTCTTTTTTTGTCTTTCTTTCTTCCTTCTCTCTTCCCTCTACACCTCTTCCTTTCTGCTCAGCCTCGAACAGACAGTCTCAGTCGCAGACATCCTCATCTGCCTCCTGCTGCGCTCAGCCCAGGATTTCAATCAGAGGGCCAAATGAAATTATTAAGAGGTGTTAAACTTATTAATCATTAAATTAGCTAAATGATCCTCCAAGTACAGCCCAGATGAATGACGTGCCATTCTCTAATGCAATTTGCCTCTCCACCTTTCCAGCAGGTGAAGGTCATGAGAGGGCCCAAAGCATACCAGTTGAGGGTTTTATTATTTTTTTCATTTTCTTTTGATGTTTAATCACTTTCTTTCTTCAGGTCAACTTCAAACAATTCACTGAACCTGAAACTGAATAAATACAACACAAAACAAGCTTGAAAAATACAAGCGGTTAAAACCGCTATTAACTTTAAAAAATACGCTGTTTAAAAATGCAGAGGCTAACTTGAAGAGGAAAGACATTAGACTTATGTATACCTGACACTTCCTGTCATCATTTCCCTTTTGATAATAGGCACGTATCTAAGTGCTCTGAAGTTTCATTTCGTATCTGTTATCTAGATGTGATTGGTGGGAAAGTAGGTGAGCATATGCGAAACACACCTCCTACATAACGCTTGAGCTTTCTGTGTTAGTATGCAATGACATTTTGTTGATATCGTGTATAAACACCCCATGTGAATGTGACTATAGATGGCTGATTCACCTTTCAAGAATCCCCAGTGTCACCATGTGGTGATGTAGCCTCAAGTGGTTTAGACATAACTATGAAACATTTTAGGATTCACCTGCAAAAAAAGATCCATCATGACAAGCATTTTTTAAAATTTTTATTTTGATAATTACGCCGTGTGGTGGAGTTTTTTCTCCTTTCACCTCTATTTGTTTTTCTTTTTTATTCATAGCAGAAGGATTCAGAGTGTGACAGTTAAAGTAATAACAGTTAAAGTTAAAGTTGATACTTAAGGCTAGAAAAGATTTCTAAAATTAAGAATAACATTTTCAGCATTGATCTAATAAGTAATCAAATTATTTATTCATGTAAAATCCAGACAAAGTAGAGAAATTGGGCATTCTGATATTTTCTCATTTTCTTTGATTTACTCATTGCCTGCATAATTGTTTATGCTTACCCACAAATGACTCATCTTTCCTTTACCCTTCATTTCTATGCAGCATGCAATATGGTTTATCTGTATGTGTATGTGCCTGTATGTGTGTGTGACATATACCCCCAGTAGTGCAGATTTACAGCCCCGAGGGATTTAAATATCATTTTAATTAATCTGCTCACCTGAATTTAATGAGACATGTCCAAGGGGCTGTATGCTTGTGTGAATATACTGGATGCATGTGTGTGTCCATATATGACTCTGACTTAAGATGTGCATCTGTATGTTCAAGAATGCATGCCTGTGACTAATGAAGTTCATTGAGGGACTTCAAATAAGCTCCTTCACTTGCTTTCAGAATTTGCATGTACTATTTGTATCTGAAAGTCAAGGATACATTCTGTGTTTACCTTATAATGAGGCTACACCACTTTTATATAATAAAAGACTCTAGAAATCAATTCCATCTGTTATTGATACAAGTATGATTATGTAATTAGTCTGAGATCTATATTGACATTGATTACAATGCAAACAAGGGATTAGAGCTTTCTGTGTTCTCTGGACAGTTCGGGCAGACATGATCTGGACATGTTCGACAGGCTGACCAAATGGCCTGAACAACCTTGACCAAGTTTACATCAATACGTGATTGAACTGAACACAGAGGTTATGGGAAAACGTAGAGTTAGAAGTTGCCAAAAGCAAATGTCTTTAAACATCATGTCAATACACACTGAGAATTTGCATAATTGTGTAAATTTGACTAATTAGCTGGTAACACAATTTCACTTATGTGAGTTGTAATGTAGATAACTTATTAGCACTTTGTAGAAATGTAAGGCTCTTAGATTGTCTTTGTTCTACTGAATACTTGCGATAAACAGTTTTTAAAAAAAAATGTAGTTCCTTAAAGTTTTAAAGTAACATGAAAAATAAGAGCAAAAATCAGTGATGTTAATAAATTAATAACATGATTATTTGAAATGTCAACAGGAGTTATGGAATGATATGACTTTTCTCTCTGTCTAACTGTTGGCAGTGTAACTTTAAACCTTCAAATGCTGTGCAAAAGTCTAGAACCGCCCTTCATTTCTTTATTTTTTTCAGGAAAATGGGAAGTAATTGCGATTAAATTCATTATTATGTAATTATTGAAGCATGTGCAAGCACAAATGAAAATACAGTGTATAAGGCAGAAACTTTCGACAATTCTACTAAGCTTGAAACTCAATATTTGGTATGACCACCTTTATTCTTCAACACATCCTGAACTCTCTTAGGCAAATTTCCTTCTAATTTTTATAAGCAGTCTTCTGGAATTGATCTCCAGGCTTTTTGAAGGACATTCAAAGCTCTTGTTTGGATGTTGGCTGCCTTTTTTTCCATGCTCTGTCAAGATGATTTTACACTGATTCAATAATGTTGAGGTCAGAGCTCTGTGGAGGCCAATCCATGACTGAAAGTGTTCCATTATATTTTTATGGAACACACTGCACACCATGCTGACATATGCTGACATATGCCACATTTTTGGTTAAAATGAGTGAAAAATGCAGGGAGTGCACAAAGAAAAAGTTTGAAAACCTTCAGAAAGCCTTGAAAACTATTGCTCAAGATAAAGGTGTGACTCCATTTGAAGAAAATCTAAAGAAATGTTAAGTGGCTCAAGAAAACAGTACTTTAATTACGTAAAAAAAAAAAAATGTATCGAAGTTCCTGTCTTATTTGGCCTGAAACATTTTTGTGTGTGTGAGGATGTTCCTCCATTTGAGTGTGTCAGAATGTGGTTGTCAGTGCGAAAGACGACAACAAACACGCAAGCATGTTGCCAAACATTACACAATAGGTTTGCACAAAAACCCTCCCTCCCTCGATCACAATTGCCCGTTTCTCTCTGTATTCTGCTTTTGTTTTGTCCCGCCTCATTTGTGATGGTATTTATCTCAGTGAAGAACACAAAAACCTGCTCTTGTCTGAAAGAAGAGTCATTTACAATCATTTACATTAACAAAAAAACTGTATTTTACCATTACAATAACCTCAGACAATTGCATATATATGCCTTGTTCATTGTGTGCAACAAATGAACAGAGGTACACACGCTTCTATTGTTCTGGTTAAAATGTGCCATAGCATAATCATCTCCCCCTTCACTTCGTGTATTAGATAATGAGAAGATGGTGATAAGTTCCTCAATACAATCTGCTCCCCACTGGCTAATCCACATCATTCAGTATTGTGAGGATCACAATGATGGTTTATTATTGCTCATTCAGGGCTCAACAGTGATTTAAACGTTCGAAATATAGGAACAAACACGCTGTCTCAGATCACTCATCCATTTAAGAGGATGCCAGTTCTGCTTAGTAGCAGCTGTTTGTTGCAATGAGGATGATGATCATTGTTAGCCTCAAAGCTCTACAGTTGATTCCTACCTTTGGGATGAAAAAACAACACAAAATGCATGTTTAACCAATAAAATGGAAAAAATAAATCATAGTAAGGATGCCTGTCCTGCAGTAGAGGTGCCCATGAAATGAGATGCACTTAATTACAGATATTCAACTATGCAAGTTTCCAGTGAAACACAGAAAACGAATCAAGAATGGAATTTCAATACAATATAGCTGCAGTAAATGCTCCCTTTTCCCCAGGATCTTATAAAGAGAGGACATCTCTCTGTTTAGCTCTTCTATCCTTCTGTTGTCAGCCACCTGGAGTATTGAATTTCACTGACACTGGCCCCTAATGAGAGGCAGAACGACACCTTCGTATTATAGCTAGTGCCCTACCTCTCTCCATTTCTATGACTTGCTTTAATAAATTACTGTCCAATAAGATCTTTTATGATCTTGGCATATGTTGCCTTTTATAGGTGAAAATAATTGCGTTCCCAGATCACCCTGTCCATTCTGAACATGAGAATGAGACTAGCGGAGCCTACAAAATGAGATAGTTTCACAGTGTCTGCACAAGTCCTTCTCATTTGGGTCGTTACGCCTCCCCCTCCTTCTTTCTCAGTTTCCTGGCATACCTTCAGAAGCACCACCCCCCCCCCTTCGCCACT
Organism: Etia nguti; assembly: GCA_015106755.1. Classification (NCBI taxonomy): domain Eukaryota; kingdom Metazoa; phylum Chordata; class Actinopteri; order Cichliformes; family Cichlidae; genus Etia; species Etia nguti. The sequence goes on along the minus strand of VUQG01006832.1, from coordinate 78,067 downwards.
CTCAACTCCACTCATGCCTAAAGAGGCCTGCGCTTGCATGCCAACAGGCACTCTTAAACCCACAACACCATCCCCCAATCGACTTCACACACACACACACACACACACACACACACACACACACACACACACACACACACACATGCACAGAGTCTTGTTTTTGAGTTCCCACTGAAGTGTGACAGAAGCCACTTGACAGGTGACACACACACTTGATGTTATCGGGTCAGGGCCAGAGATTCAGCCTCTTGAGTGATGAGAGACTGTCACTCGCATTGTTTATCTATGCTACAGGAGGGGAGAGAAAGGGATGACAGAGGGAAAGCGAGTGCTTCTTTCTTTCTTTGCCATATATCACTCGAGGGGAAAAGAGGAGCAAAGAAAAATACAGAACCTTGCTCCCTGCAGAAGACAGTGTGTACATGTGGAATTCCTGACCGAATCCACTGACTCAAACATCTCTGGAACACTCAAATCTGAAAATATTCTCATGGGCTGTACAGTAGCATGGTCTGTTACAGGGGTTTCTGCGTAAACGGTGCAAA
>VUQG01006832.1:41533-77502 GCA_015106755.1 Etia nguti | reverse complement strand
TATGCGTAAACGGTGAAAAAAAAAAAAAAAAAAAACGGACCTAGAAGTGCTCTTCAGTCATTTACAGAAATTTGCTGGAGTCAGCTCACAAATTGATTTGGCTTTGTTATTGGCATTGTCAATTGATTACACTTAAGGCGATAATGAAATAACTAATTGAATGTGTCCTCTTGTAAACAATTTGTTGAAACATACAAAGCACAAACTTCCCTTGCTCCGTGTAAGAGACTTTTAATTAATTGAAGACTGAGTCTGATAACCTTCACAAAACTATTAGCCATTCCTTTAGTTTCAGGCGAGGAGTAATCTTAGCGATAAATGCGAGGATGATAATTAAACAGATGTCACAGAACTCACAAATATTATGGGAATCTCTGTGATATTAAAGTGACCTATAATAACTGCAGACAGTCTGGCTCACCAAAGCCAAGGTGAAGTGAAAGGTCTCTACTCCATCTTATACAACTGGGCGCCAGGGGTCAAAGGTCATTGTGTTAATTGCTTTCCTTGTACTCCACCAAAAATTAAAAAAAAGAAGAAAAATCCCACACTTAGGCTCCCTTACAGAGCAGAGCTAGAGTTTACCAGGACACAACACCGGATTAATACATTTTATAACTAAATTCTGTAATTGTGTTTCGTTTCCCTTCACTGTTTAGTTTTACTTTATCATTCATATGCAGAAGATAAGATGATTCAAGAGAGACTTCAGAAGACAGACATGTTTTCTTGTTACAATAATTATTTATTAAATTTAAAATATCTTTAGCACAGGTTAAAAATTAGACACTTCCATCTACTATGAGCGCCTTGGGATTTAACATGGTTCTAACATGGTTGAAAATAAATCCTCTAGAAACAAAAAACAATTTTTTATTTTCACTCCTCCCTATTTCTGTTTTCATAAAATGTCACATTAGAGTTGCTAGGGCAGAGGCAAATTTGAAATATAGATCATTATTTTTCATTGGACATTATTATTCTTTTAATATTAGAAAAAAAATATCAAAAACTCTTTCCCTTGCATGTCATTAGTTGGACAATTTGGAGTCAAAATTGCCTGTTATACCAGCTTTGTAGTTTGTTGTTAATCGGAATTTACAGACATTTACAGAATTGTTATTTCATTTATAGAAAACAGATTAATGCCTTTTTTAAAGAGCACACTCTAAAGCTGGTGATAAGACTTTTTTGGTGAAATAACTAAAATTGCACCGCAGTTTCACTACTTTTAAGTAGTTTTGCCACAACACTTGATTTATTGTGGAAGACATTCAAGATATGTAATTAATTATTAAGCATATGCATGTAAACATGCAGTGGCAATGGAAAAAAGAAACAAACAAAAAAATGAAAAACAAACCAACAAAAAAGCAAAAGACCTACAAAAATGATCTGACTGCTTTCCCCTCAGCTTCTTAATCCCCATCCCAACTAGACCACAAACCAGTGATTTTTTTTTGTTTTTTTTTGCCTCAGCCCTACCTTACGAAACATAAAAAAGATAAAAAGTAACATGAGCAGAGCAGTGTAGTAAATGGCAGGCCAATGCATTAGTTATCAGTAAGAAAACATTAACAGCAAAGACATATACTTTTCAGTTTTGAAGTTGTTTACAAACCATATCCGTGTTTACAGTTTCTTATGATTTTCAGTGTTTGCTTCTTGTCGTCACTACATGCCATATGAGAAGTCTGGATTACAAAAGTACCTGAACAAATTGCTTGTATATTAGCATGCATAGCTGTTTGGTATTTACATCCTATTTACAGACTTGAACTAAGAAGAAAAGACTCTACAATACATTTTCTTTCATGTGTTTCATTTACATTTCTAGGATGGAGAACAAAAAGCAGCCTCATACTGATTTGAGTACACGGGACATGCACATAAAAGAGAATGTTTGCTCGACTAAACAAGGTGTGTTGTTTTATTCCCCTTCACTGCAAAAGGAATAGCTCAGTTCTGTAACAGGCTTTGTCTCTGACCAGTGCTACCGCATTGCATAACAGAGATCTAGTTTTCCCTTTGTCTGTATTGCGCACTAGTCTCTGAGCACAGGGGGCTTGGAAAGGTTAATTTACGATGTTAACCGTGCCGTGAAGGGAAAAGCAAATAGGAAATGCATGCACAGCACCAGAGAAGGACATTAAGCTGCGGCTGCATCTCTCTCTTTCATGCTTCCTCTATCTGTCCAGTCAGTGACAACAGGAGGGCCTCCTGATTTGTACAAAGACACTGGGCTATCACCATCCATCACTGCGGACATACTGAGATGATCTTATATCAGTGATCAGGCTCTAAGCAGGCACTCGACACTGACACATTCTTTTTCAAATTGTGCCTTTCATAGCCACAGAAAAATGCCCACATCAGTGTGCTTGGAAATGTAAAAAAAAGGACTTTAAAAATGTTTTATTTAATGGATGTAGTGCAACACAAACGAGAAGACAGTCGAAGAAGAAGCTGCCACTTACAGTATAGTGCTAATAGAATAAATAACTACAAAATATGTTACACCATATCTAAAAGCAGATTTTGCATTTTTATTTTTATAGTTTTGTCAGTTTTTGTAGAAAGAATGGAAGACATGGATATATTTAGGCCGCAGACAGCATTTGTAATCCAGGGGCTAGTAACCTGCTCTTGGGGTGTTGCAGTCATTAAAGATATTGCTCATTTAGTGAGGATAACATCACTATCACGTATCCTCAATTCTCCCAACTACTACAAGTCCTTTGTCCACCTCGAGCTCATTTACAGTCAACCTCTAATATGGGCAATCAGCAGCACTATACCCTCACTGGGGGTCCATAAACACTTGATTTCACAGAACTGCCTTTGATAAAGGAGGGAGGTGACTGCCAGAGCATGTTAATGTGCTTTCCCATAAAGCTTATCTCTGACTAGGGTCATGGAGGCCAAGTGGCAAGGGGCTGATCGCCATAGCAATAAGACCCTAGAAGCTGTTACTGCAGCTTACGGCCCCTCTGATAATAACAGAGCCAACCAAGGTCTACCTTTGGATAATCAAACCCCTCATCCAGGCCCATGTGGGAAATAATGTGGACATTTACTACGGTACAATTGAAATGAGGGGCGAGCACAAATTAACCTCTGGTAACAGTGAAGGGGCTCATTGTGATAGGAATCATAAATTTTTAATTGTTCACCAGCAGCAGTATTTTAAAAGCATGTAAAAACAAAATGATGAGCTGACCCACACTATTGGAGCACAAACGCAGTTTAAACAAACGCATTCAAGTGAAAAGAAAATTATTTAACTTTCAAAGTGACCAGACTTCCTAAAACATATTTTTCTAGTAATGTTTTTTTTTCCCCATTAGTACATTAGGCTGCTTAATTATGTTTCTTCTATTTTTGTCAGGTATATGTGATGATACGGTATAATGTAGTCAACTAAAGATGGGAGCTTTGAAGAGCACTTTGATAGCATATGGTTATCCCCTGCTGTCTCAGACTCTCTGCTCTGTAGGGGGCCCAGAAGGGATGTATTCATAACTTTCTGGACTTTACAAACTTTTCACTTCTCTAAAACTGAAGGATTACACCCAAATCACAGCAGGGAGAACAGCATGTTATTGCCTCTTGAGCCACTATAATCTCAGTTTTACACCCTAAAGGTAAACCCTTACCCTCCCCAACCCCGAAGCAGAATAGAACAAAACAGGGGTAGATTAAATTAGTACTATTACCTTCCTGTCTGACCCTGAATTAGTGTGCACAGTCTTTGCACAATCAAAGTAAGCTTGGTACTCTACCAAAAACTGCATTCTGTGTTTTCCATGTGTATTAGCTTCATCAATTGTGTTTCAAAGCAGGCAAATTGGAATCTAGTTAAGCTGTTTTCCCTGCCGTTAATTTTCTCTCTGTTTTCTGGCTCAGGTGCGGGAGACTAAATCAAGCTGTCAGAAACCAGACTGCACAGCTAAACGGTGCAGACTGAAATGCCACCTGTCCACAGCTTCTGGCAATTTATTATTTCCCCATTTATTTGTTTCTATAAACTTGGCTATTTGTAGAAGTCCCTACTGTCTTTTGGTTTGTTTGTTTGTTTGTTTTTAAAAACTCACATTCTGTGTGTTTTGAACCATTGTAGCCCACAGCCAAAGGTTGTGATTTCCTCCATTATCTAATCAGATGCTAAAGATTTGGTTTACAGCATTTATCAATGGTATTACAATGAGGTCAGCCCAGAGCATTTCTTCCAATTGAGGCATTTTGGTTAATCCGATTTTCTTCACCCCAATCCCCAATCTTCTTGGGAGCCCATCTCATCTCAGCAAGGGGCTTGATGGCTAACTGCCCACCTAGAGCTCAAGCTTATGTGCAGGCCAGAATGAGGTGGCAGTAAGGGCTTTAAAGGCTCTATTATTCATCCCTGCCATTAGCTATGTGACATAAGGAGGGCTGTTCCGTCTTTCTTGCTGTCTGGCTGTTAGACCATCCTTCATCCACTGTATCCCTGCGTCAAAATCCACACCACTTCATATGTTACATTTCAAGCATTTTAAGAGTCCTCTTTTAGTTCAAATACACACATGAGTTAGATATTCTGTGAGTAATGTGTTCATGTACCCACAGTATGTTGAGCTCATACATGTGAATAATTTTTCAAGAGGCTCAGGTCAGCCTGGAGGTCAGGATTGAAGTAGAGCAGTTGACATGGGTTGCTTCACTGTAATCCGTCCACCTTTGACCCCACTCCCACTACCCCATCCCTGTCTAGCTTGAGGTCACTGCTAATCATGACACTCCATCAGACATAGACACAGTCAGCCAAAGTGTGTGTTTTTGTGTGTGCGAAAAGGGGCTGTGTGTGACAGAGAGAAGAGCAGGGCATGGATATGTATGCTGCTGCATATTTCTGCAGCACAGAGTTGCATGGTGAGAAGAGCTGCTGTCAAGCGTGTGTCTGTCACCAAAGTTTTATATATATATATATATATATATATATATATACATATTTATTTTTTTTCTTCTTCTAATAATATTTGCAGTATTACTTAACATAGAAATAGAGGTCATCTGGATAAGGTTACAGTTGTGTAACTTAATGCTACACAAACACAAAATAAGAATTTAAAATTCACACTGGGAATTGTACCTCCATCCTTCATGATCAAAGATGGTGGTTACTTAAAGAGCTCCAAATACCATGCCACTCTGTTATACAGTGTTAAGTGAGTCTTTTGTAGCTTTTATGACTAAAAATAAGTTTGGGGTCTTACTATAAAAATTTATACTCATATTTTTCAATAAATCGCATTTTAGTCATGCATTTTTTCTGTGATACATTTTTGCTCTTCCCTGTTCAGAATAGTGATCTCTCTCTCTTGTGTGCCAGGGGTGGGGGCAGCTATCACTCGCTACAGCATTGTGTCCTTGGCAGGATTCACATGTATGCGTTGTGTCAATACTTGATGGTTAAGATGCCTGAGGCTTGGGAAGTATCTTTGCAGGCACGATTGTCATAGCAACAACCAATCACTCACAAGGCAAGGTAACAGACCTTTGCTTAGCAGTTGGCATAGGATTAACTAGCTGCCTGTGACAAGCAACTGTCTCACACTCTTGGGATAGTTTTATAACGTGATTTGACCTGCCAGCAGCTGTAGTGAAGTAGTTGATGTAACATTGCCTTTTCACTATTCTGTATTGAGTATTGGTTGTCCACACAAAAGCTTTACACCATATCTTCAGTTAAACATCCAGGAGGCAGACAGACTTGAAATAATCAAACAGGCCCATTTTATTCGGGTTGTTTTTCTCTGCAGTGTTCTGTCTATGTGTTTACTCTGTCACTTGGCCCCAGTGTGCATCTGCTTCAATGATCCACAGGCATATGCAGCACACACACACAAGCTAGCCGGTGATGACACTAATCAAGTGTTTAGTCAGGAGGACACAGACTTATTAACCAGTTTAGAGAATGGGCTAGATCATAATCAAATAAAGTAGAGATAAGTTAATAAGCTGAGATCTTATGAAGTAAGGTCCGCAGCATTTATCCTGCCCGAAATGGCTCTAGTATGCTGCTAGTAACTGAGACACACAAGCACAGTACATGGTTAAGGGGAACAAGTAGCAATCTCCCTTTATCACATGCATTGTTCATCCCCAACATGGTGCTGTCTTTTGTCTTCTAGCCTTGCTCTTTCACTCTTTGTATTAGACATGGGGGAAACACCTCAGTAGTCCAGTATAAGACAGACCTCTCTTGGCCTAATCCAAAAATAAGATTGTGGAGCTACTTTATCCTGATACCCCACTGACCACAGAGATGGACTGACCACTTTACCGAAACTGATCATAATCTGCCCAGGGGCGGCAGAGAGATGGGAGAGGAAAGAAGTAAATGAAGATACTGTGTTAAAGACATGACTGAAGTATTTAAGAGGGAGCATTGTGAAGAAATAGAAGAATTTGGTGTATAAGAAATAGGTGGGTGAATGGGGGGAGGAGCAAGATGAGAAGAAGACTGATTAAGTGGGGCCCGTATGAAGGAGCCCGAGGAGAGAAAGGCAGCGGACAAGACCCAGTAGGGGGTAAATCCGAATCAGTTGAGCTCTATATCCCCGATATCCCTGCCCCCTCCTCTCCAGCATATCCATCATGTTAATATACATACAGCGTGGCCCTCTGGGTAATATATCTTTGACCTGTGATTACACTAACAGCTTATTGTTTGCACACTGAACAATCCCATTATGTCGACGATCTGTTTACATACAGCCTTGCTGTTTAGATTAGCTTGCTGTGCTCGTGTGTGTGCGTCTGTCACAAAAAGATCAAGGATGTGCTTCTGTGTTTGTATGCATTCACACACGTTTTGTGTGTTCAGGTGTATAGCTGTCTGTATTGTTCTGGTCCTGTCCAGTTTTATTGCCAGATAGTATTTAAACACTGCAATCAAAAACATGGAAAAGCACATCTACCTGTCACATACTGCTTCATCTTTGTTTCACTTCTAACAAAGTGGAAAGCCTTGACACTCAAACCACACACAGTCTCATATTTGAATGACATGTTCATCCTTTTCTGTATTTTAAATCTTCTTTAACTAATCACCACTAAGTCAGAAGTCCAAATTTCAAGTCAGTTTACATGTTGACTATAAATAGCTTTGGTATGCTCTGACAATATTTGATTTAAGAAGATTTGCTTACATAAATTGTAAGACCTACTTTGTGTAAGACACACAAATTAGGCAAACACATGTATTCTGCTAAAATTCTATTTTTAGGGTGCAGCATTTTGATTTATTTGTCGTTTTTTAATTTTACTCCAAAAGAAAGCACCTGTTTTGCAGAGTTGATGTTGTTTCCTACTTTTGCATTTTTGATGGTTGAATTATTTCTGCGGCTGCATCCAGAAAGAGTACAGATGTAGTGGGCAGGCATTAAAGAAGCACAGAGGGTGTTGGGTATTCGGCCACAAGGGTGAACATCTGGTGGAGCCGAGAGCCATACTCATTAACACAAAGTTAACCTTAGACAGGACATTAGGTCATGACAGCCCAGAGAGCTGTATGATAGTAATAGATGGGGTCAAGGGGTTATTGAAAAATCTTTAAAAATTGCCAAATAAGTGGACAAACCATTAAAAATGTCAAAAAAAAAGCTTAGTACAACCTTAAATTTTGATCAGAAATGAAGCTGTGAAATTATACAAAAAAAGAAAAAAAAAATCTCCTTTCAGTCCAGCCTTGCTTCCTTTCCTTCCCCTCCTCTGCTTTGCTCTCGGACTTCTCTGTCAGTGCATACACTCATTGAGACGTGCAAATCCCTTTGACACTGGATGAATAGACAGTTGCTGGCAGGATGCCCTATGCCACTTTGTGCGCTGCCACTTAATTGGAGCGCCCCAGTTTGCCTTCTCTTCTTCTACCCACACTCACTGTGGCCAGGTTCTGTGTGACATCAGCAGGGACAGTATGTGTCCCTTCAGAGAGTTTAAACCTTATCAGACCTGCTGTTTGCTGGAAGACAACATGTCACAGTAGACATCAAACTGTCTTTGCCACCTTAGTGTAAATCTCCTGCCATCAAATATGGAGATGTAAAGCTGTCAAAGGGCTTGCATTGGTTTAGAGAGTCAACCCACTCACTACCTGCTCATCCTCTTGTTTGAATAAAGGTCACATTCCATCTACAAATCAACATGCAAAGTACAGCATCTGAGACTATACATACTTGACATAGTGTACATATATACAGCAACATATTTGAGAGGCATTGTGTATGATTGAGCATCTCTATGCATGCGTCATATGTGTGTACTTGTTTGGGCATTGGTTTGGTTTCTCCCATTGCCATATAGATCCATCCAAAGCATTTAATGCTGAACTCTCCTCGTGAGGCTCTAGAGGGACATGCAGCAGAAACGTGGGGTAGTAGAGGGGGGTCAGTGTGAAGACATGGATTTCTTGATGCACAGCAGAACACTGAGAGGTAGAGGATGCACAACGGTGGAGATGAGGTCTTCAACAAGCTAGAAATTTTCCCTGTTGTCCATGCAAAAGGATTTCTGTCTTCACCAGTGAGGGCCTAATCCTTGAGGTCATCTCTTCATTGGCTTGGTACGATATCTGTCAGTCCTTTTGGTTAGCTTCATAGTCCACTGAAGACAGAGGCCAGAATCCTCATTTCTACATTGCAGTTACTGAGGTCTTCTTTTGCCCCTGTGTAGGCTCAGGACTGGAGCACAGTTTCAAACCATGCAAAGAAAAAAAAGTGTCCCTCTCAGGCTAACAGCAGCTTTGCTACAACAGTTACGAAGTGGGCATGAGAGGGCAGTTGTTGTAGTAGAAAATAATAAATAAGAAGACAATGGGAGAAATCTGTAAATTATATATATATATATATATATATAAAAAAAAAAAAAACAGTACATCAAATATTAAACCTAATACTTAGAGGTGCTATGTTAGAATCATGGCTTGGGCAAATTGCCTGCTTCTTCTGTTCAATTTGCCTGTTTCCCCAATGGAATTCACTGATGACAGCGAAGGAGTTTCTGTTGTATAATCATTGTAATGTGGCCGGATAAATTTGATCTATTCAGACAGTATCCAGGTATCTGAGACTAAATCACTGGCCATCAGAAAATATCTTCAGCTATTTTAAACTTTTAAAAATGTTGTCTGAAATATCCACATACTGAGATTTGTGATCTAAGAGCGTGGTAAATATACACTAAAGTCTGATCCATGCGGTTGTCTTCATTTGTCTCTATTTACACGTACTAGTGTGGATACTGGAGAGGAAGACTAGGCTGAGAATAAGAACAATTGTAAGTACAGTTTTTACAATCAAATTAACTTCAAAGACTAGAGAAGCAATATTTGAAATGATAGCTATGTGGGCTCTGAATAGGTAAGAATACTGATTTTATATGGAAAATATTGAACCATGAGTATTCTATTCACAGTAATGAAGGTTTATGAATTTGGTGAGAGCAACTCGGTACGTTTCCTATATTAGGAATAAGAATAGGGTTTTATTATGATCTATTTACAGAAGCATGCATCAGTGATCTTCCCATCGAAGAGAATCAACCATCTCTTGATTATGAGTCTCTGTGATTTTTATTTTTGTTTTTATTTTTATGTTATTTTATTTGTTTTTTATTTTCTGTGGTTTTGTAGAAAAAAGCTGGAGGTAAAATATCGGGAAAGGAAACAGGAGTAGTAAGAGGCTTTTCAAGAATCGCTGTAGAGATTTTGAAGAATTCCAGCGGGTCTTGTCTGTCGTTCTTCGGGAAATAATTTTGAATGTTGTGCTTTGTAGGTGTCTCGGTGCAATTGGTCAGTCGCTTTGATGTCATCACTGCTCAGTCATTAGGTTATCTGTTAATGGAAAGAGACAGAAAGAAAAAGAAGGGGAGGAGGGGTGGGACAAGAAAAGAAGAAAATAATTAATGTGGGAGTCATACTGCAATTGACTAGTGTTGTTATTCCATGTATGCCCGTGAACACACACACACACACACACACACACACACACACACACACAGAGTTGTGTTTTCATATCTTTGTGGGGACATCTAACTGACATAATGCTTTCCCTAGCTGCTTACCGTTACCCTAACCATCAAAAATGAATGCCTAACCCTAACCTTAGCCTAAACGTAGCCATAACCTAATTGTAACCCTGATACTAAAACCACATTTTGAGTCTCAAAAATGCCTTCAAACTCGTGGGGACAGGCATTTTGTTCCCATGAGGGCTGTTGGTCCCCAGAAGTATAGTAAACTTCCAATTTTTGGTCCCCAAAAAGATATGTAAACACACACACACACACACACTGTACACACACACGCAAAAAGTACACCTCAAGACTGTGAGTGAAGTCCACATTGTGAGCAATACAGGAACCTTGTCTGAATTGTGCGTGCTTGTCCAGGGTTTATGGTGACACACAGTGAGTAACAGTCACTGCATTTGAAGTGTGGGATGGGCTCTGCTGTCACTGGTGCCAGTGTAAAAACAAAGGCAGAATGACCACCCTGTGAGTGTACATGGAAAGCCCACTTGGCTGAGATTCAGAGTGACAGTGGCGTCAGCATGGGGAGGGGTGACTCTATAATCAGCTTCAATTAAGGCCAAGGAGAGATGAGGCTATTCACTAACAGTATGGCTGAGTCTAATTTATTTCTATTAAAATATTATTTAGTCTGGTTGTGATTTACCATTTTGAACCATAAACATTTTTTTTTTAATTTTCTGTATTGTGTTGTGTGTTGATTTCTAAAAAGATTCGTGAGACCTTCCAGCATCTTGTACACTGTGAAAGAATGATTCATGTGGCCAGAGGGAGGTCTTTGTGGGTGGGCCATTAGACACAGAGACTATAGTGGAATTCAGCTGCTATCTACTGGAGATCCAATTACATGACCCTACTGTAAAGGTGCTGCCTGCACCCATTATAAATCACCATAAACAAAGTATTGGCATTGCGTTGCATACCATCACAGCTCCACTGATGCTGGTAGAATGTATACATTTTTATTTAATTTTATTTACATTGTATCCATTTGTGGAAACTGTTTTTATTTTTATCTATTTATATTTTGTTTATTTTCACCTAACATGATTCCTAAGGACATGATGAGTGATGATAAAATATACACTGAGGAATATTATTTATGATTAGGATTTCTAGTATTTTTACATTATTATAAGCAAGTATTTTAGATTTTGCTCTTATTTGTAGTCGCATATAAATACATGTACACAGTCTAGCTTCATCAGTGGTGCCTCTTCATGCGTTTGCCTTCTGCTACCTACGGCACAAATCACTACAAGTGTCTTTTTTTGTCCAGCTTTTGCACAGCAGCTAGCCGTGTTCTTTGAGCTAACATGCTCGCAAGTGAGATCACAGCTATTACCCCAGGGCATGCTACGTCCATTCTCAGAGAACTGAAACCGTCAAGACTACATCCTTTCCAAACAGAATGTAGTCCCAAGGTGTGTTATAACAGAGTATGTGATGGGAATGCAGGGCCACTTGGACTTCTAAAGCCAGGTGTTAGCACTTCAGCTCACTGCCTCATCAATAATTGACAGAGGCAAACCAATCAGAACAATTTGCTCCCCACAGCGAAGTGCTAGAGCAGCCTAACACCAGTGAATCATTAATGAGGCAATTAGCTGAAATGGTTAGACGGTTAGCCCTCACTGGCAGCACTCCTGTGACTCTACTGTGACGGTCCTCCTCATACAGAAGCTGTGCATGATAGAGTAATGTACAGGCCAACACAAGCTGAGGGAGAAGATGAGTAGAATCACACAGCAGTGCCTGGATACAGAAGGTTGGAGTGTAACTTGCGTCAGTGATGCCAGCTCTCCATCTGTTGACCACAGCTCAGAGGGCCAATAACGGGAACAAACCCAATTGGCCATTACCATGGGAGATTGACCTTTATTGGTTGTTGTTACCATTGCACAGACCAAGCGAAGCTGTCTCCTGGGTGATTCAAGTGTGGGAGAGCCTTTATGGACAGGGATGAAATCGACCTCAGTGACATCACTCAAACACGGGGAAAGCAACAACTACAATAACAGCAAAGATGGAGTTTGGCTTTGAAGACCAGAGATCCCGGATTGTTGTTTGAGAGGAAAATCAAAGTCCCAAGGGAGCTGCTCACAAAGCCTCATCGATTAGCCATATTGGAACCATTTTATAGTTTATCGATGTTCCTCTGCCTGCACTCTCAGTCCTGGGTCCAGTACAGGCTCAATTAAACCAGCCACCTTGATCTCAGGAACAAACCATGTGAATACTACATACTGCATAGATTATTCCCAAACACACACTCAGTGTTGTGCACCCTCATCAAACGTAAATGTTTTTTTGAAACTTTTGTTCAGGCAAAATGAACAAAGAAAAAATATGAGGTGAATATGATGAACTAACAACAGCCAGCGTGTGGTGTCATGCTCACCTTTATTTTACTGGAATTCAGCTTTAATATTTTAATTTAGTTACACATTGATACAAACTCTAAGATCTGACCTTTTTCTGGCTTTTGAAAGAGGGCATGTTAGAAATGTTTAAGAAACACTGCTTTAGGATAACCTTTTAGCAGTTATGTACAGGAAGGGCCTAAGGGGTCTGCAGGTTTTCATGCCAAGCAAAATAAAACTATGACAGTATATATACAGTAGAGTTTTACAGATAGTATACAATGATAAATTATAGTAATGAGAACATGGAATACTGTTGGAACTGCAAGTTTTTATTTCCATGTATGTATTTTATTTATTTCTTTTCCTTCCCGGGAACTGTTTTACTGGAGTACAATCTTAGTTTGTTTGATTGATGTTTGAGTTTCAAGTAGTTTGTCTTTGAACTACAAATGTCAATCATGTGCTTATGAAAGAACTCCTGTTTACTGGTTTCACGCAAAGCACTTTGTATGTGCAATGGAGAAGGAAAAAAAAACTTCTAGTAGAAAGAGAAAAAATAGCTTTTACCTGCCCCAATGTTTTCTCCCATTTTAAAACTCACTAACTTGGAAAGCCTGAAAAATTCCCTCTAGTTTGGAAAATAATTTAGTATAACAATAGCAAGAAGTTCATACACGGCTTAATTAATGCTTGTTATTTAAATTCCTTTGATTTGATTTGCATCATTGTGAACAGCAACCAGAGGAGATTGTAACCTTTTGGAGAATTATTACCTAGACTTAGTTTAAAAGAGCTGCTTTAACAGGTCTTAAAATCTGTCAAAAAATAATACAGAGTCTTTAAAGGGTTAGGATAATTTCATTCATACAATAAATAAATGAAAAGGGACCTATTAATCTGTTTTTATTCATGCTTTCATTTAATATCAATTCAATCATGAGTTGCTCTGGGACTGTGCCAACATTTCACTACAGTTATCTCAAAACAATACCATCATTATTCATTTTTGGTAAATTGGTTGGGGTCATTCTGTATGTTTGGAAAGTTCAAAAGCTTGTCAGGAAATTTAAACCTGATTATTTGGTTTTCTTCTTTTCTTAAATCCATATTAAAATACGGAAAGGGACTTTTGAGATTTTTACCTATATCTTTTTACGTGTATGCCCTGAAAATGATTGCTTTTGAAAAAGAAGCGTACAAGCAATTGATTAAAGACTGGGTCAGTCTGTGCTGCTGATATTGACACTTTTGCAGATATCGTAGACAGCTAGTCTCTGTTTAATGATTGCTATTCACTTTTATGGCCCTCTCAGGATGTCATCCTCAACAAATATTTGCAAACAGGAAATTTGCAGTATGACTTGAGAGAGTAATAACCCTGGTACCTATGTGTTTTGAGATTAACATGTAATTAAAATAGTAAATCAATATTTATTAAGCAGTAGTACAAAACAAATAATAAATGTAGCCAGGTCATATAATGAGTCACAGGGTAGTGGTTGTGCCCTTCCAAGCTGCATTCTCTACTGCTTATATTTAGTTGTGGAAACAACTTAGAAAGCTACAAAATAGCTTTGAAATGAATTAGGCATGCTGTAAATTACTAGAAAGACACAGACACCCATGCCCTGCACAAATGGAAATGCTTTTGCAGGTGCAAATTCTCACCTCAACCTGAGACCCCTTCCTTTCCAAACCACACTTTTTAAATGTGGAGTCTATACTTTTTTCACTTCCACACCACAACTTTTCCCCACAGTTATCACTTTAAGATTTTCATGCTCTCACTAGATACAACTACAGACAAAAAAAAAAAAAAAAGCACCTGAAAACAATCCAGCACTTACAGCACTGACGACAAAGCACAGAGTAAAGCAGCACCACAGGCCACTGTCCATACTTTCCAGCGTGTACTGGAATATGAAAGGGAGATGTTAAAAGCTTAATGGACTGCTGCTCTTATTGTTTAAAAATTGCTCAACATATAAATGGCTGAATAAAGAAAGACCAACCATCACGGGTTGGCCTCAATTATGCATTGAAAATAAAGTTATGAGCTAGTGTTTGAATTATTGATGCTGGCACCGGGAACAAGAGCATGTTGGCAATGTGTCACTGGTTTTTTGCTGATGCTTCATGTTGTATTGATAATTTTTCATCTAAAAAGCCCATGAAGTCTTGATCTGTGAAAGATGGAAAAACACACCATGAATATTGGAAATCTAATGCAATATTACTGGAAGAAGGAAACATATAGCATAACGTCGAGTAACATAATGAAAACTAAAAATAATAAAAAGGTAATGTAGTTTAGAGACATAGCTTGCACAGTGTAATCTCTAAAAATCTTATAGTTTTTTTCCAGTAAAAGAATTGAAACAATCGACCACATTCAGTGCTTGGTCTTGGGACTGTCCCATAGGGGTGACACATTTCCTGAGATGCAAATGCCTGTGGTTCATTTGCCAATAGCCTTTTTTAAAAAAAGATTTCTCACCGACTCAGGTAACTATAGCAGCACACAATAAAACACTACACACTTAAACATCCATTTGCCATGAAAAGATAACAGAATATGTAATGAAAAAAATGCTTAATGTAACATTAAATTAATTTTCAAAATATGAGTTAGACATTGTGACTAAAAGTAGCTCTAGCAGAAGACAAAGTAGAAAGTGAGAAAGACAACAGCTAAAACAAGATAAAAAAAACAGGATTTGATTGTACTCAGATTTTCTGTGAATTCATTTAAATGGTCTCTAGCAAACTTAGGTGACCCAGGAATGTACAACTTTCTTGTATCCTCAATGAAATCACCATGAACGTGTTCATAACCGACCCCAGATCATCACTAATCAGAATAGACCTTGATTTGATATCACGATGGACTTAAGTGTGGAAATTCGCTATTAATATTAATAATATCTGCTCAGCATTTATGTCTGTGAGCATTGTATTATTCTAGTTAACCTTTTACAGTCCCCCTGTTAAGAAGACTAGAATGGAGGCATAGATTACCCAATCAGATCCTGTGTTCATAGAATCAGCCACAATGAGGGCAACACCACATTCTTTAGTGTTTCATAATCTGCGGCTATTTAGCATCATCTGCACAGGTAAATAACTTTTAGCATTCATACATTTTTTTCTTTTGCCTTTGCACATTTATTTTGTTATATTTAAATTTTGTATTCCAATGCACGCACACACACACACACACACACACACACACGCAGATTTTTTTCAAGTTATTGTAAAATACAGTATGCCAGAAAACACCCTTTCCTTTCAGCTCAGTTTACACTTTAGTGGTAGAGTTCATTTGAATTTAAGAAACATAGACATCTACAGAACGGAAAAATCAAATTTTGCTTCATTGCACTTCATACTGACGACATTAATTTTCATTTTCTGTTTAAAATATAAATATGTAAAATATCACTATGTGCTATATGCTCATTCAATAAAACTGATACCCTGTAAATTTAATTGTATAACTAATAGTGATACATTCAAATGCATTTCATATATATATATGTATATATATATAAACAAAAGCTTATTTGTTTTATTTTTATTCAAATTATTCCAATCCTTTTGGCTATGCAGCTGACATTTTCAATAGGCATAGAAAAAGCTCAGTGAATCATTTGTCAAAGTTTTAACATGAAAAGGCTTAGGCGGGGAGATCAAAAGAAAAATACACGAGTGAAACTGAACTAAAAAAGCAAGTGCTTGTGAAATTTCTCACAAAGCATTATGACCGGACTTCGCCCACGGCTGAGTTTTAGGCCAGTCACAATCAGCCATTCAAAATATCTTTTTGTATGATTCAGTGAGCCCCACTCATGTCCTCTACAAGCAGCATCCTCGCTGTAGTGGATGCTTGAGTCAAACAACCACAGGTCAAATCTACTTCTTCTACTTCATACCTCAAACCTCTGCTGCCTACTCATGAGTGCCTTTGGATGTGCACATTACAGCTTTAAAAAAAATGTCATGTGGATAGTTTTTCTTTTCTTTTTTTTTTTTTCTCCCTCGCCGCTGTGTGTCAGTTTCACGTTGCTGTGACTCAACTTCTGTCATGTTAGGTCTTTCATCTCGGCATCGGCGTCTGCTAAGATACTCTTACTTTTATTTCCGATAAATGACTGATTTTACGTTTAGCTGGCAGTCAAAGGCCACTGTTAACCTTTCCACACCTCCACAACGGACTGTTTTTTTCACCTCATTTGTAAGGTGTGAGATGTGTGCTCTTTGAGAATCGCCTACTATCTTCCTTTCCAAGGTCCCATAATGTTAACCTGTGGAGGAGCCGCTGAAGAGATCAATACCCATCAGACTGCTAAAATAAATACATTTATCACAGCGGGATACTTGCTACACCACGCTACTAAAGCCTGTTACATCTGATCGGAGGCAGAGATACTCAGGCTCATTCTGTAGCTAGAGAAGCTCTGATCAAACTGTCTACGTGTCCTGTTTAAAAAAAAAAGAATTACAAGTCGTATAACACTTGGATTTTCATTTTCCTCGGTTTGAACAAGAAGATGACAGGCTTATGTCTCTTTCCAGCTCAAAAAGAACAACGCTTTTGACTGTGTTCTCCATCTTTTGCTGCGGGTTGAGACAGCTCTCTGGGTTTTAAAATCTCATCTGAGGAAATGCTCCTTCTGTCCTCCCTCTGCTGCAGATAAAGAACAGGCGTTTGAGTAATTATGGTGCATTATAGCCAAGGAACGTTTCATTGCTACATTTTAAGCTGTGTAGTGAGCGGTGACAAACGAACGACCATTTTAATTTCTATCAGGAGGAAAAACACATGGCTGGAGCCAATGAAGTCAGCTCTCTCATTCTGCCACTGACTGAGACCATCTGGACCAAATAAAGTTTTTCCCTTTGAATCGACAGCTGTTGGAAATTGCACGGGAACACTCCTTGTCTGTAGATCAGTCTTTTATTTTTCATTCTTTTCACTCTTTTTAATGTTAACAGTGTTTGTTTTATGGTTTTAGTGCCGGATTTGATCAGTGCTCAGAGAAGAAAGTAAAATAAAACGTGGTGTCTAAATGCACCTGTTTCCTCTCATTTTTTTTCCCCTTTGCACGTCTTTCACTCTGTATCTCTTTCCCTCTACCCCTGCTTGTTCTATGGTGGTAATCTAAGGGCTGACCATGTCAGTCAATCTTTCAGTGGCTGACAGTTTTACAACACATGCACTACACTGATGGGTAACATCACTCACATAACGAGACAGAGTGAGAGGGTGGGGAAGGACTGAACTAACGGAAGTAAAAATAACAGCTCACGTATCTTACACAAACATGGTGAGAGAGGAAAGAGTCAATTTTATCTCAGTTTCATCTATGAAACTGAACATTTTTTTTTCATGATTTCATAAGGTTTTGAACTCAGAGGTAGATTTTCCTCTATGCGCTGCAGAGATGGAATCACAGTGGTTTTCTCTTTCCACTGGCCAGAGAGGAGAATTTGTTCCACTCTGCTGACAGATATGATTTTTAACACTTCATTTTGTCCTGGATTATTATTATTATAGGGCCCAGTCATTAACATTTTTTAGCAATGAACCTAAACCATCTGAGGCATTTAGAGCAGTATTGCCTATGTTAAAAATCGCCTTTGTGAGCACTTATTCTGTTACTGAACCTGAAAGAACAAAAATGTTGTTTATACCAAAAGTATAATCAAACATGAACACTTTTCACCATTTTCACACAATTTTACATATATATAGTTCATCAGTTTTTATTTTTAAAGGCAGTATTTTCAGTATTTTCAAGTTCACAACAGAGAGGATAGAGTTTCTTGTTGAAGCTGCCAGTCCACATCCTAGACGGCTGGGTCAGCAGAAAGCCATAAGTATGCATATTTGGGCCTGGAATTCTACTTACATTTTACTTACATCAAATGGTTTCAGGCAAATGTGGTGATCATTTTTAACAGAAGAAACAATTTTTTTTTAATGTTTTTAGCAGTATGTGAAAAAAAAAAAATCCTCCATACTATACTGTAGCTGGTAAAGAAGAAAAAGAAAAAGAGAGCAACGATTTACACCTTAAATAAACATGTTCTATTTCACCGACAGCTTTCAGTAAATTCTTAACAAAACAAATGTCATTTTTATTTGTGGATACAGACTAAATGGATTAATATCAGCTTTTATATCAGTCTGATATCTGATAGAGCTAATGATTAATTAAGAGAAGCCATGCCATACACTGCAGTGGCACAAGCAGCAGTCTCTCTGGAGAGTCAGGGGAGCCAAAGTCCTAAGTGGTCCCCAGAAAGTAGGAGGCGAAAAGCCGCCCGTAGCAGAGAGACAATCAAGTCAATCTGTTTGACTGTTTATGGCAAAAGGCGAAGGAAGCATCCTGCCACCCTGCACTGTCATATGGGAGTCGGGCTCCCACAAACACATGCTTAATGACTCCATTTATTCACCCCGTCACTATTGCTTTCTCTCCGTCTTTCTGTTTTTTTCTAATGGTTTTTCCCATATGTGCTTTCACTTTGCTGTCCCATTGGGATATTATTAGTTATGGGTGCAAGGTTAGCATCTGAACTAGTTCGTCTGGGTTGTGTAGGGTTGTATGTGGATGCTTATATATATATATAAGACAAGATTACAGAATGGGTGCCACTACAAACTTAGAATAGTGGGGAGTAGGGTCAGATAGTTCCCAGTGATCAGTTGATGGAAGGCCATGTGATTCATGTCAGTGACATCTGGGCCAACACTGCCAGGACATTGATCAGACTAAAGCTCTGGAAGGTCTCTCAAAAGGTTTATTCTTAAATCTATGCTGACAGGCGATGACATGATGGAGACGGGGCTGGTGAATTGATTGTGTCCTCTCTCTCCTTTCACTTTTCTGCTCGCACTCCTACTTCTTCTGGACTCTCTCTCCTCCCTCGCCTCTTTGTCCCATCACTCCGCCTTCCATCTCTCCTTCCCCCCGCCTCCTTTTTTTCTCTCCACCCGGCTGTACTCATCGCTTGAATGTGTCGAGCGCAAGATGTCAGATTATTTCCCAGCAGACACTGCGCTGTGTGACAGAGGACTAGAGCTGTATATCACTCGATGACACTTATTTTGCCTCCCCCTCTTTACGCAGACAACATCAAATATTGCCAGGCCTTTTTGATCACTTAAAAGGCTTGTATTAGGAGAATAGTTCATGCCTAAACAAAAGCAAACAAAGTGTTTCATCTGTTGTGTTCGTTGGTCGACCATATGTGTGCGGTAACAGTTTTTCTATCAGAAATGTGGCAAACCGCAGAGACTCGCACATTATAGGACTTAAAAAGAAGTCTCAACGCATATGCCAAAAGAGAAAAAAACAGCCAGTTTTTCACCACTTTTAAGTTCCATGTGATTATTACTTTTTATATGTTCACATTTAAAAAAAACAAAGTAACTTACAACAATAAAACATATAGAAATCCCTGCAGTTCTCTAATTGCTTATTTTCTCTAAAAGTGGGCTTCAATCCATACCTTGTAATTTTAATTGAATGCACTGAGGACTTAAGCTTGGGTGGGGTCGGCCCAGTATCCAGGCCAACTGCTCAGCATATTGTTTCTGTGGCACCTGTCTCCCCAGATTAATAACTCCAAAGTCTGTGCTGGCAAAGCATGCATGGATACCAGAAATTACAATACTAATTCAGCGCTAGGGATTTATACACCCGCCTCTCCCAGGATTTATGGCAAAAGAGAACTGGGGAGGGAGAAAGAGAGAGAGGAAGAGAGACTAATAATGCTAGCGAAAGTGATTAGCTCAATGGGAGAAATTGTGCGTTTGTAGTCCTGCGATTATTATTGTGTTTCTCATCACATAATGAGTTTGAACAATGCAGTTAATGGCATTATTGGCGGGCAACCAGGAACGGGGTGTATATAAGCTTGATAGCACTTTTTCATCAATAAATCACTCCAGTGCACATGGCAATATTTAAATCTATGTTATTAAAATTGTTGGAACAACACTATCAGATTTATGTTGTGTTATTTTATTATGGATTGATTATCATCATCACAGGCATATCTGATTTGCGTGGAGGCAGCTGGAGCGTGGTTGGTTTAATCCATTTTGATTGCTCTGCAGAGGAATGCAGCTGCTTTGCTTGAGTGGACAACAACTTGCTGTGCACCTCTTATGATTGTCTCAAACAGAAAAAAACAAAACTAGTGTTTGTCTTTGTTTTCTTCTCTCATATTTGTACGATTTCCCTCAACTATCAGTTATGTTGACCTGTTATGGAAATCCTTGAAACGTCTCTGTTCTCTATCGTGTTATCATTTCAAGAGAAAATAGATTATGAATGAAAAACACTGCTATTATTACCTCCTCTTTGACTGTACACTAGCTCATTTATCTTCGTAAGGCTTGAGACATAGGGAGTCTTAGAATCATTGATGAAAGCATTATGAATCACTTCACTCCAAAAGCCAATTGTATTCAGGGGATGAAGACAAATGAAAAGGAGTTGCATAAAAGGCAGACTGGATTGTCCAAGTAATTTTAGATGCATTAAAATGGAAAAGAGACAGTGGGAAGAAAATGTGTTAAGCCAGACAAACACAACAGTGAAGAAAGAGTAAGAGCAGGAGTGTGACCGCTACGTAGACACACACTGCTCTCTGTTTACAAAGTAACCTGATGTGAATCTAATTATAATCAGTTTGTTTACTTGATTTGAGATGAATGAAAATTTAGGTAGGCTGCACTGTGAAGAAGAGATCAGTCTCAGCACGAAGAGGCAGTCTAATACGTCCACTCACCAATACGACAGCAGAATTACAGGCTCTCAGAACTGTGACAACCCTGAAATTACAATTGAGTTTCACTCTTTCCTGCTTCCACACTTACCTCCTCCTCCTTTGCCTGACCCCCCCCCCGCAATACTTTCTTTCTCATTCTCTCGCTCTCTCTTTCTCCCTCTGATGGCTCAATAACAGGTGCCATGCTAAGAGAGCTGTTACAGCCGTCCCTGAGTGGTTGTGTCAGCAACAACGTTAGGGTTGAGCTTTCCAACCTGCTCACCATGCAGGAAAAAGGAAAAAAGAGAATGAGGAAAAAAATCTCTCTGGTCCCCAAATGATGCCCGCTGGGAGCCATCGTGCGCTAAATTTCGCCGGGTGTTTCTCCCCTCTTTTCTGTCTCGTGGCCCCCGGACTCCGATTTACAGACATAGCCATATTGGGCCTTTATGCATGGCAGAGCCCAAGCAGCTGTGTTCAGCAGAAAAAAAATGACAACAACAAAATAAAGAAATAAATAAACAAATCAACAAACACATAAGAGAAGCTTATTTCTTTGCAAATGCTCGAATAAGGACTTTTTTGTGTGCCATCTGCAGAAAGTGAACCGTAAAGTTGGACCTAGAGTCCACTTAGACAGGTTTGCGCTCACTATTCAAGAAAACTTGTGGAAAATTCACTAAAGTGTTGGAAATCCTCCCACCACATCAGAACAAATTTATTTATAAGTTCTTGTGAGCCTTCTCTGACTTGAAGAGCCAATTTACTGCGTGCAACTCAGCTGATACTGATATCGCATGCCTTTACCAAACCGGTAAGATCTGTCATTATGATTGCTCATTTAAGCGCACTCCTAAAGACTTGAGAGGTTCTTGGCAAAATCTGTGCAAATTAAGCTGCTTTGTGAAAAGACGCATCACTGTGCATGAAGCCTGAAGCGGGCAATAATCACAGACGGATTGTGTGCAAATAAGAGATGCTAAGCACCTCAAACCTTAGCAAGAGAGGAAAGCACACCACAGGGTGAAAGGGAGTCAAACACTCAGGTGATTGCTCAATTTTTCTTTCGCTGATGAGCAACAAAGCACCATTACATGTTACGTTTACATTTTAAACTTTGCTCTTAACAAAAGAGCATAATTTTATGTTTAAATAGAACAGTTGCTGCAAGGAAACAAAAAACAAAAAACAAAGTCAAATGTCTCATCTGAGACTCGCCTTCTACAAGTTCATGAGCATATGGCCTTGGTATCTCAGCATAATTCACCCCCCCCCCGACTTTTTTTGAGGGGGGGGGGAGACATATGTTTGCATATAGCACAGGTAATCTAAATTTAGCATCCATACCATCAAGGGGCGTTTCATTTTACGCACACAAAAAAATGATAAATTTCAAAGGTGACCTGATGGGTTTCATTACACCTGATTGATCGGCTTATGTTAGGGTGTCACAAAATGGACAGAGTAGACATAATATACCTTCAGGATCCTATACAGGACCTATAGGCTATTTATCAAGGCTCCTACATAAAACGCTGATATACAGTAAATCATTAGACATATTTTTTTAATAGTTCTTGATGCTTGATTTGTACACAGCCTACTGACATTTGACAGCGTTTGATTAAAAATGCTTATTGTATAAACAAAACTTCTATTAAACTTCAAATCAGCAACTGAACTGTTTCTCTGATGTGACTAAGAACGCCTTTTCTTATTCTCCCAGTCCTTTAACTAACAAATCATGTTCATGATATTAACAAAACCATTAAGTGTTCTAGAAATATTAATCTTCTAATTTAGAAAATTGCAAAATAATTTGAGGTTAATAGCAGTACACCTCATGCATTTCTCACTAGCGTTTCAGTTAAAACAGTTAAAGTTTCAGAGCAGTTATTTTTATGTATGTCTCTGCATTCTTTTTGAGCGTTTGGTAACAAAGCAGGGATCTGGGATTCTCTCCTATGAACTAGTAAATAACCCCTGCAATTCATCATAAGAACAAGAAAGAAATGTCAAGGGCACAGGAGTTCCTTTTTTTGTTTTTGTTGAGGTCACACAAACAGAATAAACAGTAACACGCATGCAGAAAACATACACGCGCCCGTTTGCATGCTGCATTGTGACCACACTGCGCTACATAGAAGTTGAGGCATTGACAAATCACTGAGACCTGAAAGTGGGGCCGAGGTGGGACTAATTGAAATGAACTTTAGAAAAGGGGGGACACCTAATTAAAGATGAACTTTCAATCCTGTGTTTGTGTTGACATCATGGGGCCTAAGTTTAAACTCATCTTTGTTTGCCCAAACCTGGCGATGCGGGGAAACTGTACGCGGAGAACACGGAGAAGGAATAAGGTCATCGCTTTTCCTCAGTGGAAACATATTTTTCTTTAAGTCACACGCAACACTTTTATGAAATGTGTGAGGGGCCCATTCATTATCTGCAACTTTTCCTCAGAGAAACTGTTCTGCATATGGTATCCTGGGTTTTGTGTGTTTATATGTTTATCTGTGCTGGTTTGAGACAACTATCCAGAGTGCTGGATACACAGAGTACGTCCTGCTGCACCTGTGTATGTGTGAACGAGTGTGGGTGGAGTATGATAACCGTGTGCATGCTTGCACTTGTTTATTGCTGTTTATTCCCTGTTCTATTTTCTGTATTACTTAGTCAGGGACACAGCCCAGTACTGGAGCTGTGAAGTTCCCCAGTAACAGGCTAATTCCTCAGTGGCTGTTTAGAGTGTCTCTAGCACTGCTAAGTGTTCTCCTCTCTGTGCCTGATCAGAAAACAGGACCACTTTAGTCAGTTTGTTTAAGGTCCCCCGAGAAGGCTCTCATATCCTCCCTCTACTCACCCCTTCCTCATCCCTGCTCTGTTTCTCTCGTGCTCACACACACAAGAACACTTAATTTTCATGCTCCTTAACTCGCATCACATATTAAATGGATAGATAGAAGCTGACATGTGCAAATGAATCAATTGATTATTTTTTCAGCTCCGTCCATATTGAATCAATATCATTAATATCGGAATATCTCTTTTTGCAGTTTTTATTTAGCTTTTAAGCTTTGTTTGGAGTAAATATTATAGAAGCGATAATAGTAATAGTAATGCACTTACAAAAGTTTGAAGGGCTCAGTGAAAAGCATGGAACATGAATATGGATAGTGCTGCATCAGCAGAGAGTTGTATAACGTCTGTCTCTCATGTAATACATTATGAGTAAATGCGGTGACTGTGAAAATAAATGTTTGAACAGACCGAAGCTAAAATTTACACTGAGGATAAATGTTTATTGTTGTGTATGTTAAACAATGCATAAAACAATTCATAGTTTTTTTTTTTTAACTGAAGGAATTAGGCTCAGGGTGACTATTGTTCCTGTTCTTGTTGTTAACTGCCAAAAAATAAAAATAATAATAATAAATAATTGAAAATAATAAAGGAACGGTTCAATTTAGCTAAAGAGAATATCGGCTGTATGGTCCTGGAACGTGAGCATGATAGGGTCCTTTCATCCCACAGTCAATGTGTGGATTTGACTCATACATGCACAAGGATTAATAATGAAAAGCAGTTCCCATCAAGCAATGATGACTTTTATTAATGTGGTTTAAGAAGCAACTTTAATGGATATCATGTGCTTGCACTTAACGCACCCACCTCAGAGTTTAATGAGATACCACCCAACTTAATGTGTGCATGGGCGTGTGCGCGTGTGCCTGTGCACGTACACGATAACCTAACTCTGTGCCACCTGTTTCTATAAAGCAACGTATACAATACTGCAGTCTTTTGTCTTGACTTTTCTAATGCATATTGTGTATTCATTAAATACCCTTTGATTGACAACTGAAATGTTGTCAAAACACCACTATTTTACTGGATTTAAGAACAGGACATATTTGCAAGGGAAATTCTTTGCATAGAGAATTTATCTCACAACATGAAGACATATTCTCTCTGTTTTCTATAGTCTGGCCTGTTCTGCTATCCTTGTGTAAAGGTGAAGTTTCCTCACAAGAGCTGACAAGTGTGAAATTACGATAGGAAGTGCTTCATACCCTGCCATTTACCTTCATTCATTACCACTCTTCACACATACACACATACACCTTTACCTTCCCTACATTCCACAGCTGACTGGTTGATACAGCAGTCATTTCTTTAACTGGAGTAGAGGAAAAATACCAGATATAATAAGCATGACAGTTTTGTCTTTGGAATTTCTCAAACTTGGTGATAACCTCAAAGGAATTGGCTTGCCTTTTGAGCAATATTGGATGTGGAGGTACAAAGATATTGGAAAGAAGGTTTTAGGTAGAGAAACACCTAAATGGATTATAGCTCATCTATACATCTATACCACTAGTCTCCAGCCCTGGACCTAGATCCATAGGATGTTCAAAGGAGTGCTGGACCACACAGATTTTCTTTGCAGAGAGGTGAGACAGGTACCATTGTCCTTCAAGGAAACACCTATGTTATTTCACTTCAAACCCCTTAATTGCAAAAGTTTCTGTATTATGTACTCAAAGATGTGTAGGATTGTTACAGAGTACTGTAACAGATTTTACAGTCCAGACTGTAAACATTTGCAAAGTTAGATAACTGCCTGTGGTTTTCTGCTTTAGCACAATCAGTGTAAAATGCAATACTTAACGCTATATTAATGTTCAAACTCTGAACTCTTATTTGAGTAGATTTACATCTCTATGAAAAAAACTGTGCGTAAGCTGTAACGCTTTTAGCACATAGTATTAAAATCGTCTCTCTATGTCTTTCTCCACCCCCTACTGAGTGTGTGTTGTCTGAAGGTTATCCAGCTGACTCTGTGGCCAGAGGAACTGAGACGCTGGGCGGTCATAAGTCTTTGTCTTTGAAGACCGCACACTGTGTCCGTATCGCTGTTGCAGCGTAATTGATACAGGCTCACGCTGTTGAGCTTAACTGAGCCCCGTCATGGCCTTACACTCAGATCTCTCACAGCTGTAGGGCTCAGAGTACTGAGCTCTCACAAAATCACACAAGCTCACACATAAACCCATGCGCGCGCACACACACACACACATAACACCCAGCTGGCTTCTGGCGAGATCACAGCTAAAGAGATCCAGAGCGGAGCTGGTTAGACTAACACTAATGGAGATGAGCTGCCTGGTTAGCTCAATGGAAAATTGAGCAGAGTTGATGCTTATTTCATCACAGCAGTAGCCCATTCCGCAGGGAATACACAGTCAACTTACAATGATTTTAAATCTTTCTGAAACAAAGGAAAATAAATAGTGTGGTTTTTGTGAAGGTCCTGGTTCTGAGACTGCTTTTTATTTTGAAGTGTTATACTGTATGAAACCACATGTGATGGATGATTTTCTCCTAAGTATCATGCACAAAGGATACATTTGTTAGAGCATGCTGTGCTCAATCAGTGTTCTTCCACTGACAAGGAGTTCTTCTCACTTGGCTCCTTAGTAGTGAGTGCATTAAATCATGTCACCAGCCGGTCCGGTGAAATCTGGGCCACACCTGAGTGCATATGTCCTGCCCGGCAGCATTGTAGCATAGTAAAAACTACCGAGGATCACTGGCAAGCAGGAGGAGGTCCTCTGCTTTTATCCCTCCGCCTGACATTCAGTGACATTTAAGAAGTCGTTAAAGGTGTGAGCATGTGGAGGTGGGGAGTGTACATCCTCAGGCTGAGAAAGACCCTCAGCGCTGTCACCAAATAAAACCTTGTTGGATGAACTGATTATGCTGTCCAAAATATCATTGTATTACATGACACCTAAACTAATGTATATGTAGTGTTGACAAATAACCTACTTGGAATATGCTATAAAGACAGCTAGACTCCCATGGTAATGTAGCTTTATAATTCCTTCTGTAGGCCATTGTAGATGGAAGTATGCACTGCAATTAGATGGAGTGCAGTCCATCTCTGGCCTGAATCAGTCTGGTGGTGATTCATTGTGGTCAGTCTTGGCTGTGACACAAGCACACAGGGTCCGCAGAAGATAAGAGTCTCCTCTTTTATGAGGCTCTTCCTCTCCACCAACAAACAGCTATTAAAGTATGACTAGATCTGGCCCCTTCTGGTGCTGCTGACAGCTAATGTCATGATATTTGTCCATCTCTGGCATCCGTCTCCATAAAGGCTGTGTAGTAAAAAAGCCCCGCTGACCCACATCGTTAGGGGCTGACCCTCTTTTTACAACAGTAAATGTTTGTTTAGGGGCAGTCCCCTGTTCTGAAGTAGCGATTAGCCTTTGGTAGAGAGAGGAGCCCTCAGGTTCAAAGCCCATCCTGCACTGAGAGGCTGTCAGCTCCAATACTAACAAAAAACACAGACAGAGAAATGCAGAGGCTGAGACAGGACAGTGATTACAAAGCCTTAGCTCTCTGCTCGAGGCACTGTACAGCTTCTCTGGAGGGAAAAACCCTACTCTCCTCAACCCAATGAAGTGACAACTGAATGTGTTCAAGTGCTGTAATGTGGAAATGGAGAGAAAGCCACGACTATAGAAAGTAGGTTTGCATAGTTTTCCCAGACAGTATACCAAAATTGACTTTTTGTGCAAATAATGAGTGTCTTGTTGAGCGTTTATTATAATTTCTATAAAAAAACAGATCAACAGATCACAAATGTGGCACATTTCTCCTACCAGCAGTGAAACACTGCACAGCTGCCCAATACGTAAGTGAAACTAACTTTAACCTTTAGATCATAAGTCATCCTTTCAACACTGCTGCTGTGACATAAACGTTTAAAAAAAAAAAAAAGTCTGTTTACCGCTTGGAGTCTTCCGATTGTCATCTTAACAGGTTTTAAATGACACTTTTTTGTGTATGTATACAAAAAAATCCATTGTCCTCATTTAAAGGATTTTTCAGGAACTATATGCTTGTAAATCAGTCATCTAAATGTTTCCCTTGAGTGTCTCTGTATCCTCTCCCATCCCTGCACCATATAAATCTGTATTGGCTCAAAGCGAAAGTGAGCCAGGTCACAGTTAGACCTTTGCCCATCAATCTGAGCCACACGCTCTACACGCGGGAAGGTCCTGGCATTCCCACAATACACACAAAGGTAATGGAGGCCCAAAGATGCCTGAGGGGACATAAGTCACACCGAAAAGAGATGGTGACAGGCTGACAAAAGGCTTTGATGGGTGCCTTCAGTCCTTGGTATGAACACCAGAGTTGCTCCAGTCCCAAAACCTTCACGGTATCCAACGCAAGTCTGTACTCAGCCACATGCCTTATCAAGGAGGCAGGAGAGAAGGACTTTAGCATGGATATTACAAAGTTGTCAGCTGGAGGTTGGGGGAATTAAGTAGGGAGCACATTTTCAATATCTTGTGTGGTCTCTCGACTGCAACAGTATATGTTTAGACTCTATCTCTAGGATAAGGTCTGCATGCTGCTGTAAGAGCAGCTATAGATCAGTCGTAGCTGGTTTTCACCACACAACAGATATGTTGAAACCCAAGGAAGTTCTTCATCGTCACATAAACATGCTTCACTGTATGAGTACAGCTTTAAAAGCATATTTGTATACCATAAGCAGCTGTGCACTACTGTGCAACCATGACTTTTAGACATAGTGGCAACACCAATGAGCCCTCATCTGTGCTCAGAAGACTGTATATGTTCACATTATGCATTTAGCTGGGCATCAACAAAGAAATGCAGTGATGTACAATAAATACATATAGTTACTATAGTAAAGAGCATTAAAAAAATGGAATACCGCCAGATTGAGTGCTTCCTTGGCTTTATAGCCACTTTTGATGAATAATTCAGGTAGCATTTTAAATTATTTACACAAAGGTTAGTGTGTAATATTATGCAAAAAAAAAAAAAAAAAAATTGCTTGCCTGTTAGTGTAGCACTGTCCTGAAGTTATGGGGTGATATTGCTACCCCTGCATGATAACATATGCTGTACTACATGCTCTCACCGGTGTTATGATTTTCATCAGTGTAACTGTCAGTGCCTCGCAACACCGTGGCTTCTAATAAAACAAGATGCATTTTCAGGAACATAAATTCTTTTTTTTTGTTTTTTTCTTTTTTCTGGGAACTCACCTTGGCGGTCAGTCCGACCTGAACCTGCCTGGACTAAAGCCAAACTAAACAGACAGACATCTGGTCCCTGTAATCCTCTTACAACTGCCTCCCACACATAGTCCTCAATGGCGAGTCTGTGGTGTCTGTGACATTGTGACATGGCAATTAACTTTAACTTATGTTCACTGATTATCCAAAAGTAGCTTACCCTAGCAAGGGTCAAGGAACAGACTTAGATTCTTAGCATTAAACAAGACAGAATTGGACAAGTCAATAGAAAGGCACACCCTTCTAAGCATGTGTCTTAATTATCCATAATATGCTGATGACTCCAGAATGTATGTGCCTGATTTTTATTCCAATATTTTTTAAAGTATAATGATTTTTTGTGATAGTGTGATAAAGAAAATGAATGTCAATGAAATGTAAATCTTTACATTTAAAAAAGTTTTTAGGCACTTTTGATATTTATAGTGTTGCCCATTGTGATTCAGATTTTCTTTTTGTTTTCTTCACATTTACGGTCTATACCAAAAATCTTGTTCATAGCTGAATTTGATATTCAGTGTTTAAGTGTTCATAATATACTCCTTAAATGAAGTGATTCAAAATAATAATTTGAGAACCGAATCGCAATCCCAATATTATTAGTTCCACTGTGTGGTTCAGACATCTGTAATCTTTGGTTGTTGATAAGATTGGTCCTTTTGTCTTGCATTTTCTTACTGTCTTTCTACAAGTGTTATTACGTGTTATTGTGACATTCACAGCAACAGTTAATACAGGCACGATTGTTTCCAGGAAAGCGAAGGAAAAGAGAAGGAAAAGGATTAAGATCAACAGGAAAGTTAGAGTGAGGGATTTTAGATAGCAAAGAGGAAATGGCAGTGTCCCTGCCATGGTACATGCCCCACTGTCATCACTCACAGGAACATCCTCCATCATCCACGTTTGCATATCGTTGTTCCTAATTTATTACATGTTCCACATGTTAAGCGTGCGGACCTCCAGGGTGCAATTTTAGTAGCAGCAAACCATCAACAAATCTTTGTTTCTCCCCCTGGCAGAGCGCTTAGTAGAAGCGATAAAAGCTTTTTGAGAGAAACAGACTGGAACAATGGTGGGGACTTCACTCTAAACGGCTTCCTGTTGCGCTGCAGCGCAAGATTGAGCACTGCTTCAGAAGCGCAGAAAGAGAGAGAAGAGAGAGAGAGGGAGAGAGAGAGAGAGAGAAAGGCATTTCATAAGATGAGCACAGAGCTAAGCAAAGGATACACAGAGTGAATGAAAGTGAGAGAGACACTTAAAACAAACCATTTATTGACTCTGCTGGGGAGAGCTTGTGTGTGAAGTAGGAGCGGTGCAAAGATGCATGCGTGTCTACAGAGGCACGTCTTTAGTCTTCTGCACAAGTGCTCCCAGTCCTCTCAGCCACTTAGCACCCTGCCTGAGGGAGCTCAAGTGGCTGTTGCTGTAACATCTCGGGTAAAAATACTAAAGAGTCAGATACTTTGAAAATAAAGAACAGAACTGTGCTTTAGATAGACCGTTTTCTTAAAAAGACAGGACATACTTTTTGAAATAATGCTTCATTAAAGTTCACTCTCTATTCTCAGATGCATTAATAGACTTGTTGAGTAAAAAATGGTCAGAATATATGTAAAAACTTCTGCATCGCTTTATGTATCTGTTACACACATACTTAAGAGTGGATAGCAGACATCAGATTACATATCGCTGTGCTTTATGTCCAGATGTTCTTCTCTAGCTCCAAAATATTATAGTATTAAAACATTTACAGTAGCAGATATAATATGCTTGTAGGAAATTGAATGTTGCCTGAATTTTGTAATTGTTATAACACAATTCAGTCGTATTGTGTTTCCAGATATTTAAAAAAAAAAAAAAGATTTTAAATTTTGCTGACATTTAAACATGAATTTGCATCAAACAACGTGTAATTTAAACAAACTTGATGTTCATGAAAGATATAAGAAGAATAAAGAATAAGCCCATATCAAGCTTATTCTCCACTGAAGAGACCATTTGTGTCTGGAGCAATAACAGAGCTCACAGCAAAGTTAGAATTATATTGTAATCTTTTTCTGATGATGAAAAACAAAAATTGCAAGACTAATTTGTAGAGATCTGCAGACAATTAATTTGGGTAGAAAAATCCCTTATAGGAAATACAGATCCCCTTTCCTTCCCTGAACACACGAGTGATTATCTTTTTTCCACTTTTAGGCTTCTATTTAGTGTGAACTCCACATATAATCAC
The DNA here is from genome assembly GCA_015106755.1 of Etia nguti. NCBI lineage: Eukaryota > Metazoa > Chordata > Actinopteri > Cichliformes > Cichlidae > Etia > Etia nguti. Next base: position 45,925 of record VUQG01006832.1, on the reverse strand, counting down.
CTCAACAAAATTAACATTTCTCACAAATCTCCAGTCTGAGCTGGGACTGGAACACACCAGAGAAAGTAGTGACCATGTTAGCAAGAGAGTGAATGTACTGTGAGATTCCTACTTTGGTTGCAGCTGAAGTACATAATCTTGTGGTGCACTATACCCTACATGTGCAGCACCTTCTTGAATGGGGCAGTTAGAACAGAGGGTGATTTTAGAGATGCATCACTTTTACAATTTAAATTGTTTGTATTCAGCTTTTTTTTTTCGATTTGGGACTCGTTAGCTGAATATATAATGAACAGTGTGTTTGGATCATTGTCATGCTGAAAAATGAAGCCACTGCCAATCTCATGCTTTCCAGATGGTTTTGTATGGTGGTACTTTTCTATGTTCATAATTCCATCGGTTATGATAAGATCCCACCACCAGTGACTAAAATGTAGCCCCAAACTAGGATAGTGCCTCCATCTTGTTTTACAGATGGCTTTAGACACTCACTGCTCTGCTTGACTTCAAAACAATTTAAACCCAAATTTTCAAATTTGAATTAATCACTCTATAAAACCGGTTGTCACTGATTTACTGCTTTTCAGTTCAGTTCTTGTGTAATTTTGGTACACCTCAACCTTTCCTCACTGTTTACTTTATTTAAATATGGTTTCTTGATAGCCAGGTTTCCACTCAGACCATTTGCTGATGAGGCTTTGGTGAACAATAATCACGTTACTGGAACAAAAATACAGTTTTCTTTTGGATTCAACTAAAGAAGCTAGAACAAATTATATATTTTTGTAAAAGGGTGATATTAGCAAAAGTGTTTAAAGATACAATTTAAATGTGAGTCCTTGCTACGTTGTCTGTTATGTGTAGATACAGCACTGATTCATCCCTTATGTTAAGTGCCTTTTTCCTGCTTATGTGATTCATAGGTTTGTGTAGGGTAAAAAAAAATGCTCAGGTAAAAGGACCAGCCTAAAAATTAGTGTAAAAAGCTACCAGCATCTATAGGAAAACTTTGAAAGAATGAGTGAAGGTGTGATATCTTTTAACCTCTATGTCTCATCCTAACAGAAACCAAGTCTTAAACCAGAGCACAGATTAAATACAAGATGTTGCTTTTTGTATCAAGCAAAAGATAGAACCATGAAAGCTGGAGGAGTGAGAACTGCTTCAAGGGTTAGAAAATAGCAATGACAGATGACACTTTGGCTTTGACTCAAACCTATTTGTATTTGGTAGCAGTTTGTCACCGTCTACACTTGCAGACATTAAAATGGATCTGCCACGAAGGCTATGTACCCACATCTGGTTTTGTAGAAAAGAGCAAGCATATGCAGACTGAAAAAGACGAAAAGAAAATAGCAATGTAACTTTAATCACATCCAGACCTATAAAATGTAACTCTGAGCTGTAGTAATGGTAATCAGAAACAGAGTGGTCCCACCAGGAGCCAATTCACTTTCTGTTTTTCATTAAAATGCTGGTCAGTACTTCTCACATCTCTGTGTGCATTTAAATAGTTAATGGACTGCCCATCCGCTTTGCTACTGTAAGTTGGAGGGCTAGAGGAGGCGGGGTGGAGCTCTTCAAAAGTTTCTGTTTCAGATCAGAAAGAGTGACTTTACAATCTTGCAATATTCATGATGTGTTTAGGAACCCTATACCCTTTCCTGGCTTTGAAGTTAAAGCAAGGCCGGATTTGATGTGTTCCTTGAAAATCTTTGGTCCCTTTCACTGGTCAGTAATTTGGCACCAAGATAAATACACACAGTGTGTCGTCTTCTTTTTTTAAAAAAATGTATTTTCCTGAGTTAATCACATTTTTCTTTTGAGAAAATGTGTTTGAGATCTAATTAACAGTGTCTGGAATCTGTTTTCATTGACACATTTCATTATACATTGACAGCTTTACAATACATAATATGCCATGACACCATAACATGTAGTCATGCTAATAAGACCAAAGCTTTTTCATGTTTTTGAACTCAATGCTTTTTCTCATGTGTCTTTATCTACCTCAGCTAAGAAGCTGTCTGATCATACATCCAGTCAGTATGGTTCGGTGGATTTCTCCTCATGGGTTCAGGCTAACTGCGCAGTCACTGTTATGGGGAAATACAGTTAAGTGTGTGTGGAAGGAGATCAGCAAAAGAGAGAGGGTAACTCTATACAGGGCCAGGATACCAGGTAGGAAGTCTGAATTCTTGCACTGAACCCTTACAGAGACTTTAGTACGTGCAGCAGGACCTCTTTGAAGGAAACCATAAAATATTAAGGGGAAGTGGATACCTCACTTGGCTTAATGCGGACATGAGTCAGGCCACACATAGGCTCACAAGCGAAATCTTCTTTTTCTCTCTTTATCGCTTTCTCGTGCTTTCCTTCCCTTACTATCTCTGTCGGTCTTTGTGGTAAGAAAAATGTCATGGAGTTTCAAGCTGCACAGATTTTAAACGTTCCTGTCGGCTCTTTTCAGGTCTGCCACAAGCAGGAGTTCCTCAGCACTGGTTTTTCCTGCACTTATTTTGTCTTCACTTTCTTCACAGATATCCAGTCATTTGCTTTGCTTATGCACAGTATGTAATAAGTAAGAACTGGATTAGAAGTAAAAGCGTTGTTTTGATCAGAAGTTTTCCAAACTTCCCCCTGTACTTCAATAAATTAAAGGAACATTATTATTCAGAAACAAGATCAGTAAAGTCACACTTCTGACTTAAAATATGTGTATAAACTACACAATTTATTTAAGAAAACAACAAAAAAAGCTGCACAAAATTCAGCCAACGCAGCCAACAAAAAGGTTTATAACTCAGCAACTGTGATTTCCATCATAGCATGCGCTTTTAAAGCCATTTAGGATCTCATATCATTGCCAAGCTTTTCATGTGTCATTAGGACTGGGCGATCTGTTCCATAGTCCAATCGTTCTCTCGTCCCTGTGCCATCGATGACCGATAGCATCACTGCTGGGATAGTGTGGTAGAGGAGGTTAATGTGCGCCCATTAGGATAGTCCCATGCACCCTTCATAATCCACAATGTGTGACATAAAATACAAAAATAAATAAGTAAATGAAACAACAAAACAAAAACTCAGCACACAAGTGAAATAGGACAACACAACGGGGGTTTACTTCTCATTTCCAGCATGAAGAGACTTTTACATGTTGGAATATGAAAATGAACGAATTGAATTCACCATATTTGCTATAAAAAGGCTGTTAAGTATATGAAATAAACGAGCATGTTTCTGATTGCACACTCACATTCAGCTGTAATTTAAATAACAGTTGAACTGTCAGATATGTACTCTGTCAGAATATACTTCTCTATTGTATGTGATAAAGATGACAATGAAGGATCAGTATAGCCACTCTGCACACACACCCACATTGATTTCAAAGCATGCAGAAGTCCAGGAATGCCTGTGTTTCAAGTGCCGGTTATCTGAAACTATAGGGAGTTGATTTAATTTATTATTAATCTCATATTGATGATACTAATTTAACCCATCAATGGGGAAATCAGCTAAAAATACACTTGACTGGCAAGCTGGTCATTTCGTCCCTCGCCACAATCCTATATGTCATTTCACATCATTGACAACAGTGACACCTGTATTGATAATGATGGTTTAGTTGGTAAACGCATGTTTTTACTGGAGACTGAGAGGAGGTGCGATCAAAAGGTCCTCAGAACGTCTGGGCCATGAAAAAAAAAAATCAAAAACCTTATCTGATTTCAGTGTAGCTTATCTACCATTTAAAATTAGATTCCAATGTATTTCCAGACAACTTTAATAGCAGCAGCTAGTTTTAGGTTACTCCATGGAAGTCCTGTTCTGAGCATTTGCTCTGTGATCACTAGGGGCCACGGACTTCCACAGAGTGTACATCTCTTTCAAACTAACCCCCGATTTCATGTGAAGGATAGCAGAGGGAATGAGAGCTGGGTCTTTAGCTACAACCGAGCAGGTTTTTAGAAAAAGGGTCCAAAGTTTCCAAACCTGAAGGCAGCAGGTCTATTGAGGAGCATGACCAAGAGCATGCTTATCCTTTTTTACTGACATTTGCTGGGTTGTGAACTGTGAAATTGAGTGCTGACACATAATATATTGAAACTACGTAAAGTTTTTAGCCATACCAACAGTCTTTGCTCACCGCCTGGACATATTGCCAAACTTTCCAATTTCATCCACTTTCTCAGTACAAGTACATGGGACTGCAATAGGACTTGTGTAGAGTGATCTGAAAGTGGCAGTAAAGATGATCTAGAACAGTGTATTTAATCAAACCTCATAATTACTAGCTCAAGAGCTATCTTTATCTTTGAAAAAACATATCCTTTACTGTCTAAACCACCATTATCATACCTCAGATTATTTAAATCAGCTTGAACA
>VUQG01006832.1:30814-41513 GCA_015106755.1 Etia nguti | reverse complement strand
GGTTCCACCCCCCCCCCCCCCCCCCCACACACACACACACACGCGTGCACTCAACTATTTTAAACTCTAGAATTTCTTGTTTAATTAGATTTAGGACAAAATAATTATTTAAAATGAACCCATATTCAGATTTTTGTGCAGTACTACTTTTCTCGTGATACCATCTGTATAAGGGTGCCGGACTGCAGAATAGCCTAAAATTGTACGTTTTCTATGCCAGTACCCAACATTAGACTTCCCAATTTCACGGTTTCTAATGTTTTTAGGTAAATAAATAGTAACTAAGTTGTTAAAGAATAGTGATCAATATTTGTGGCCCTAATGTTGTGTACTGCATGCAGAATTTAATTTAATTTCTATGTGAAAGCATGTAGAGAGTGTGCTCATTGTGTCCCTGCAAAACTGACAACTTTGCTTTCTCAACACAAACGCAAAAGAGAAAAGAGAGAGAGAGAGAGAGAGAGAGAGAGCACAGAATACATCCATCAACTTGGTGCCACTGTGCTCTGGCTGCTTTTAACCCTACAGCTATCTACCTCTCTGTCTCCATCCATCCATCTCCCCTCCTCCTCCCTCTTGCAGGAATGCTCAAAGTTACTGATACACAGTATGCCAAGCCAGATGGTCAGCCGCACGGTCGAAGCATGTACCACTCGGTTTCAACACCCTTCTAACAAACCCTCCTCCCAACTCCAGATGGCATGCCATGCCTGGTTCTTGTGCCACAGGGGGACTGCGACAGTATCGGCGTGACTCGAGTGCCTTGGGGCATGGTCCATGTGCATGTGTGTGAGTGTGCTTGTTTTGGTATGTGAATGTAAGTGTGTGTGCGCGTCCCTTAAGTGCTTTTTTTTTTTGGTGTGTGTTTTAAAGTCAAATGCCTTTCTCTCTTGGGCTGCTGATTTCTCCCCGTTGGCCAAATTTGGCTGCTGTGGTTCAATATGGAGTTCCATCACAAATACTCCTCCCCGCTGAGCCTCACTGTTTAAGTAAGTGATTTCAAACGGAAGAACACAGTCTGTGAAAACTTGTCATGGATTTCCAAAAACATTTCATTGTTGGAGGAATAATGTATACATACATATATTCTCCTCGGCTAAAGCTTCTGTTACACTTGACTGTGCTCATTCAGACAGAACACTGATATTGTGCTTCAATCCACTGTTTATGCTTCATCAGAAGCAGCTAATTAACACATCAGCCTCTCTGCTATCGTTCGACTAGAGACATTCAGTAATACTTAGATTAGCATACTTTACATAGTCATTGCCACACTTGTGTCTAGTTTTGCCTTGAGCAACACATAATCTTTAGCATTACAAAAGAAACACAATAGTAGATTTAATTTATTGTTTGCGTTTGTTGCTAAAAAAAAAAAAACAGACTGTTCTCTTCTGCTGTATTTTCTTCCTGCTTCACCATATAAATGTCAGGGGGTTTTCAAAAGCAGTGAAATGGGAAACCAGGGGAGGAACTTTGCCTCTGATCTGGGAATATTTCTGCTGATCACCCTTCTAAATTAAAAAGCAGTTATGAAAAATCCTCACTGGAGACTCTACTTAAATTAATACCTCAATTAGATTGGGAACATTAAAGGTAGTAATGATTCCACTCCTCTGTATTGTAATTTAAGGCCTGCTTGCTCTTCCCCAGGAAAGCAGCTCTTTGCACTGAATATATTAGAGTAGATTAATGAGGGGAGGATATGGAGGTGGTTTGCACTGAAAGCCAGTCCACTCTGCTTTTCACACACCCTTAATGGTATGAAAAGTGAAGGTATATCAGTCTTGCAATCTGTGCCAGTCAAAGATTGCAGGATATCTTTGACAACAGTTTTGGAAACGACTCTTAAAGGTAACTTCACACAAATGCCACCTCCACCAAAGAACAGCTATCTGGGCAAGGACGCACTTCAGTCAGGACCATCACCTTTCTATGTTGCTGTGCACTCCATGGCTCCACCTGAGTGCTGGGGTGGGGTTGTAACGATCGGTACGTGTAAGTGATCCATCCCTAATCGATCCAGACTGTCAGCATGGACTAGACATTCACCTCTGCCTGTTATCTCTATCTGTAAGGAAGCCTGCCTCTGGCACGTCAGTGACCACAGCCTAACCCAGCTGGTCAGCTCCAGTCACAACCTACTGTCGTGGAGATGAGTCACCTGTAAGTTCTAGCCTGTTCTTGTGGGTTTGGATCTGGGTCCAATGTCGCGTTTAACTATGGTGAAATGAACAACAGGGGGATATTGGCTGGCTTATATCGTATTAATAGGTTAAATCTATGGTGACCTTATTTTTGGTGGAGCAGCGTGATAATTGGAAGTCCTGCACAACACTAGGGATTACCATGTTTATCCTCCTTTAATCCCCATAAACATTAAGACACAACAAGCTACATGCTGATTAGCTTCAGGCAGGAGCAATCAATCAGAGAGAGATAAATAGCTCCCTGGCTTTCTGTCCACATGAAAGAAGGGCAAGTAAACAGCTAATATATTGCTGCTCAGAATTTACCATGGTTTTACCACCTCTATAAGGACCATGTGAAATGATACCACGTGGAATGCCCGTCACTAGTTACCATCTACAGAAGTGCCAGATAAGACTTGCAACAATAAATCTTTCTAATACAGCATTTTCCAGTAATATTTTGGATTAAGTCTGTAACTTTAAAGTGGTTTTTTTAATGCAAGTAATTCATTTTAATAGTCAATTCTTTCCGAACTGCCAGTTGACAATCAAAAGTGTAAACATTTATCACATGCCCCAGACCTGTGGGTAGGATGCCTCCTTTGGCAGACAGGAGGCCATTTTGCCATGCTGCATATTTGCCTATTCAGACGGGGAATGGGCAGAACCCCTCAAGCAGAACATATTCAGGAGGTGCGTTTTGAGGACTTCATGTTTGCAAATGACTTGCAGGTACACACATAAAACCCCCTACCTGCTCTCGATAAAGAGACTTGTTGAAACCCAGACAAGCGCGGCTGCTCAGCGACTCTAACCAGATGCAGGCTTGAGGAGACAGGTTGTGTGGTGAGATGGAAAGGGTGGGGTGGTGGGGGGAATACGCGCTTTCCTTGTCCGTGCGACGCCATGATAAGGAGACACTAGAGCTTGTTTACATGCGGCAATGGGAAAACAAATTGAAAATCCCTGCCAGGACGCAGATGCATATCAAAACAGGATTATTTTAGAAATAATCGCCCATGCCACAAACTGTCACCAGCTAATCTCCACTTTGTTAGAATTCAAATTACTTTCCCATGTTTACATTGCCATTACTGCAAGGGCAGGGACCAGGGACTCTATGGGGGCCTATTTGCACAAGAGTAGCAATAAAAAAAACAGATAAAATAAACTTTCCATAAATATTCCAGACTGGAGAGAATGCTCAGGTCCTGTATGTCCTTTAGGAATATTGGATAGGGCAAGCTTTTGGAATAATGGTGACTGAAAGGCCCAGTATAATGCAGAGGCAGCACACAGATTGAAATTGTGATGGTTTGTCTATCTAGTGCTGTGATAGACTGGCAATTGGAAGAGCCAATCAGAAGTGGACAAAAAACTACCAGAATAGCCTCCACTGACCTCCACCTGGCCAGAATATATCGGACTCAGTTAGAGTGAGCCAAGCAAATCTGGACTTGGCTAAGAAGAACAGAAGTGCATTAAGTTCTAGCTCTGTCGGAGGCAAAGGCGTCTCTTGTCTCTGGATCAGGTTTCTGGTGTTTATCACTTCTAGCTGTGCTGGCACTGAGGACAGTCACACTATCCCTTATCCAGTGCTGTCAGTCAGTGGGCTGAGCCATCTCACTCATAGCAGCCCTTAGCAGTCCATAGCAGCGTGCTTTAGCACTGGAGGGAACCATAGAAAAACACACAGGGGTTATTGCCCGATATCCCAACCGATCGATGGGGCTTGTCCTTAAGTGAGAACGGAAGTGCAAAGCTGTGCAAAACAGTTCTCATGTATCAGAATCCTTGCCAAACCTTACATTGTTAATTCTGAATATACAGATTACAAAACAAAAATTTTTACACCTCTCAAACTTAATTGATAAAAAAAGTCAGCTGAGATGAGAAAGAGACAAGCTTCTGTGCATTTAAAATCAAATAGTCCCCCCTTAAGAAATAGTATCACTCTGCATGTTTCTCCAAAAACTTTTCTGGCTTTCGGATTCTCTGCGCTAGTCTATTTGTTGCTTTGCCATGCTGTTATAGAGGTTGGCCTTATGGTTCCCAGAAGGATAGGGGATGTGTCTTGTGGTGAAAACCACACTGTGTGACAGACACAGAGGAGACATGAGGAAAGTAGTTCTCATCTATGTTCAATGCAGCAGTGGTCACATCAAAGGCTATTAACTTGTTTTCTTTTGGTTCACCAAAGGCTCCGGCATTCTTGCTCTAAAAATTAAATTCACAAACAAATTCATTTACAAATCCCGCACTCGCAATGTCCTTGGAACAGAAAATGCATCATTTTTGAGGCCTAAATATTGCGACGGGTGACCAAACACAAATTGGTGGTGTTCACCCAGAGTGTTCTGTTCATAATGCCGGCCTGTTTCTGTGAGGCAAAGCATGCAGTCTGAGAGGAGACACTGTGGTGGTGACTCGAATCTACGACTCTGCTCTGACTTTGCTTATGTTCCCAGCCCTTGCCTGAGGCAGCAAACGGCTTTGCTCACTAAGGGAGGGAGGAGAGGGAGTGCGGCATGGGATGGTACGGGAGGGGAGGAGAGAGGCAGACAGAGGTAGGTTAGATTAGGTTTGACAGGGTAATGCTTTGAAAAGGGCCCTGTTAGATGATTTATTCTCAAACACCTATCCATAATGGACTAGTGCGTGTTTCTATTAAGAAAGATGGAGATGGTGCTATGCTCACTTTCATAGACACTCAGTGGTCTGTCATGCTGTCTGTCCCTCCTTTCAAACTTCAGTCTCTTCATCTTTTCCGCTGTCCCTTATGCACCCTCGCTGAGACAGACACACTCCTACTTTTACTCTTTCAAATTTCTTACTAATCAAAGATTCCCATTAGATATTTTGTCAGTTAGTCCAGCTTGTTTAACAGCATAACAAGCACACAACGCAGCGTTGTAACCAAGGAGACAGAGCTTTGCTGGAGCATAAGTCTTCTGTACTCAGACTCAGCATGAGACTTAGCACCTACTAGCTGCGTGTGACTACCCCTGTAGCCAAGCCAAAGGAGGTCTGTCTTTTTAAATTTTTTCACTCGTTGTCTTACCAGCTGCTGGGCTGCAGCACTCCGTGTGGGAGTGTAGCGGTTTAGAGTACACCAGAAATGGAGGAGGATAGAAGAGGAAGTCAAATAAACATCATCTCTGAAAGCGTGAATGAAAAGATGATGGTTATACCAGACAGACTCCGGAAGCAGTCGAAACCTTGCGCTGTTTGTTTAATCTAAATGAGAAAAGGACTGCAACACAATAAACATACACCCATACTGCACATCTTAAATAATCCAGCCCAGTAAAAGCAGCATCATTTCAGGTTATGTTCTTTTTTTCTTTTTCTTTTTTTTGACCTATTTTCTGTTCACAATAGCATCATCACTAACCAGGATAGAACTTTTTTGTTTTTGTTGTTTCAGTTTTTCACTAAAACTACACTTGTGAATACTGCAGGCTGAAAGGACAAAATGTTTCTGCTGAGTAGATTTTCACCCCTCACTTTTTTTTTTTTGACGTGCTTTCATAACCCTGTCTTATGCCTTGAGTTCAGAGCATGACTTCCTGTGACTGGAGCGAACCAGGCTGATAACAGTGGTTTCAGTTAAGTAGGGTCAAAGTTGACATAGGAACATTAAAGCACCCAGTAAGAGAGAGCTGGCACTGCTTGGACAACCCAAACAGGAAGCAGCATTTTATTCAGTGCGGTTGACAAAGATATCAGGCTAGAGAGAACTATGATGGGGTTAGGGTAAGATATGGATGCCTGCTCTATAAGCCATGGCAGGAAGGAGAAGAAATAGATACCATCCTTTCCGCAGTGCTGGGAAGGTGCAGCTCATATCGGACAATCATATTACAGAAGAAAACAAACACCACTGCAAGACAAAAAATTCGACATTTGACAGTTCATTGTAATAGTAAGTAGAATTTATCAAAGTTAAAATACTGTGATCAGTTTTTATTTTGAAACAGTGATTTTTTTTTTCTTCAAATTTTTGCTTCATTTTGCAGTTATTTGGCCTCTCTTCACCTTTTCAGTTTTTTTCTGCCCACACCTCTGCATCCACTAATCTCGTGCGCAGCTACACGTAAAAACCTACAAAGGGCTACACAACTGCAGCTGTTACTGACTTGAACTGGGTATTTTATTTTCATTTGTGCACAGGACAAGAGTGAATCATGGCAGCATTGGTGTGCAGGCGCCAAAACAGCCCGCTGATGTTTCGCTCACAAACACTGCACTCCATCCTAAATCTCATGCATCAACTTTTCTCCAAGGCAATTTAATGCACCCCTTTCACATATAATGCATTTTTAGAAATGTCAAACAATATAACTATAAATAAAACACCTTTCCACAACAGGCGCAAATGCGCACAGCTACAAAGGCAATACAGCTACATAACTGGATGCATTAGTGTTTTGTCTCTAACAGCAGAAAGCCCAGGTCACTATGTACTGTTGCAATAAATCCAGTTAATTTATTGTCAAGACAGTTTGCTGAAAACCAACATTCATTATGTTAGCTCGCTCAGTGGAACATGTCAGCGGGCATTTTAGATGTTCAGAGTCTGTTAGTGTTTTTGTTTGCACAGCAGTGGCAGAAGCTGCAGTCTCGCATTCCGGTGACTTTTGAGGTGGTGAGAATTGATACACTATCTGTGGCAACAGAAACTTCACTACCTGCCTCTCTCCCTTTTCTCGGCCCCACACGGATGTAGGTTTGTGCCTGCAGTTGTGCGCAAGTTAATCTGAACAAAAGCAATACAGCACTCACACGTAGCTGTGAACCTCAGTGTGACCACCTTTACCACAGGTTGCCTTTGGAAGCCCTCACCCCACACCCCTCAGTCTGTACCCCTCACCCCCCTTCCAGTTCAAGGAGCTGCTAGAGACAAGTAGCGAGGCTGTGGTTTCTCTTGTTGCATGAACCATTTGAAACCATTCATCACTGACCCACAGAGTTATTTAATTAATTCCAATTCCCAGTCCAAATCCTCTCTGAGAGAAATGTTCCTGAAATTAAATCATCTTAAAAAGAAAAAAAAAAGAAAGTGACCCGATCACAATCTGTATAAATTCTACTCTGGAGAAAAGCCTAGCGTAAATGTCAAAGACTTAAATAAATTTGTATGTAATTTGCTGTGCATAGAAGGATTTTCTTTTAAATACATATAAAGATGAAGCTGATCCACTTTATTGAGAGCATGACAAAGTCATGGAAATAGAGGGCGGTTTAGGAAAGAAGGAAGAAAGGTGCATGAAGCTTTGTTGGCTAACACATTACTAGAAAACAAGATTGGAGCGGTCATAACCCCCATACTGTGCTCCGGGGGAGGAGCGTGATGATGATGAAACAACTGATGATTCACACTTTACTGTCAGAGGTTGTCAAGGGAACGCTCGCTCACACGCCTAGAAAAACAGGGTGCGATTGGACTGTGGCACTGACTCACGTCTCCACCGTCTCTCGGCCAGTTGCATTTAGATATACCTGCAGCCTTGTTATTTCCAGTTTAACAATGCTGAACTACATCCATAAAATGTTTTGAAAACTTGTCCGTCATCTGTACTACATGACTGAGCATGTACGCTGTGCATTAAGTGCAATTGGGTGCATGTGTTTGTGTGTCTCTGTACCTACAGAAAGTAAAGGTCTGTTCTTCATCAGTTTCTCAGTAGGAACAGATGTCTGTGTAGGCCTACTTGTGTGTTCTCATTGTGTCTAATCTTGCCTGTGCTCCTCGTCTTCTTTCTGCCTGCTCCTCATCCTTGTCCTGTTAACTCCCTAACATGAGGGTAGGAAAATGGAAGATTTCTCTTCCATGAAACACTGTTTAACTTTCTGCAAAGAGGGCCACTTCCAGTTATAAAGAAAGCTTTGAAAACGAGGTCAAACACACTGTCACGTCTGTCACTGGTTATGTTAAATTACTCATTTAAATTACTCATACCTAATGGTATTAGCTATAAATGGACAGGGTTTAGCACAGCCCGTACAGTTAGTTTTAATTAAACATATATTACGACTTTCTTCTTAAATTTGTTATTTCTTTCAAATTACACAAAGTGAAAACTGCCCTGAGCCAGTAAAACTACCCATCTAATACATCAAATTATTTGGCACTATAAATTGGTCAAGGTCCATTTATTGTGGCCACATACTTTTACTTCAGGAGTAGTGACCTGATGGCCTGAGGATAGCCTGCGTGTCTTTCAGGCCCAGTGGTATCTGTCTAAACACTGATAGAGCTCTTCCAGAGCTTCCTCCTGTCATCCAAAAACCTAGCTGGTAAAACAAACACTGACACAAGCATCTGTCAGTGACATGCAACAGGTATGTGAAAAGCAGGAAATAATCTTTTCTTCCAGTGTGTTCATGTGTGCATTTGTGGCTGCCATTGTTCAGCATATGCCCTCAGTTTTCTCCCCTTTTCCCTGTACTTTATCCCTCTATTTCCTGTGTTGCTCAGTGGTTACACTCAGGTCCTAGCTCTTTGGTTTTTTGTAGTCTACTTACTAGTAACTGTGTGCATCATGTCCATACAAATCCTGTCTGCCTGATTGCAGTGCTACCTTGGTGGGCCTCACCCCATTATCGATAGTTCTCTTGTAGCTCCTTACATGTTCATCTTTCTTCAGCCCTTGGCTGCACTTCCCAGCAGCAATTACCACCTGCTGCATGGTCAGCCTTACTACTGTGTTTTCACCATGACCTCACTTGTCCATTATCTTCACCTTTCTGCAAAAAAAGCTAACTATCTAATGGGCAAAAGTGAGAGATGAAGCTAATGTAAGTTCCAAAAACTGCAGTTTCTGTAGATCCGACATGTGGCTGAATCAACAAAGCTGGACCTCTTCACTACACTGTGTTTGTGATCTTGGTGCTTTTAGGGGCATCCTTAATGGATTATCTGACTAAAAATATGCTTCCTGTATGGTACAAACTATCCAAAAGTTTTGTGTTTCAGTTTTAGTGTGTGAAATTTTAGTGTTTCATTGGTCTTTTACTTTGCACTAATTGGTGGTGATACGTGTTTGTGCACTGACACTGCCATTTTCATCCAAATGTGGCAGCAGGAAAAAAAACATTAACACTGAAGAGTCGAAAATCAATAGGTGATGTCACAGTAGCTTTTTACATTTTTTATACTGAGATAAAGATGCATCGTTCATTTTGATGCATCTGTGTGACCTTGAATGGAAAATTAGTGGTAATATGTGGATACGGATATTGTTTAAAGTTCAAGTCTTAGTGAGTTATAGCAGTCCTGTGGTTACTCTTGCTTCTGTGAATGGGAAGAGCTTACTAAGATAACACTGAGCTCTGACTAAACAGGCATCCTGTCCCTGCTTTATATGCTTTTGTAACCCTAACCCGGGGAGCATTTGAGGGCATGGAAGCCTGTGTCTTTATCGTCGACTTGGACTCATAAAGCTACCGGGCCCAGGATGCAGCGCACTCTACCAAGCATGTCAATCCCATCTCCTTCCACATCAGTAGAGGTTGGTCTTGTCAAGTGTGGTGCAGGATGTTTGATGGCTGTCTCTTGCATGGTGCTGCGTGTTAAGATAACAAAAGCAGGTACTTTCTCGTCCCCTCACTCTGCAGTACCCGCTTGGAAGCCACTTACCATCACTCATTCTGTGACAGAATGGGAGGGAGGAGTGGCAAGGATGAGGAAGCAGCATAAACAAGATCGTAAAAAGTTTTTGAATTAAGTGGACAGCAAGCAGGTAATGTCTTTCTTATAAGTTGTTTAGTTTCTTATATGCAAGCCCTCCAGTGCACACTTTTTACCTCCAGTGTGTCCCATGTTCTTATTTGTCTTTTAACATTCTCAAGTTGTGTTTTAAGTTTCCCTCTTGGTTTCAGTATAAAAGTAGTATTTTTGCCATGCAAAGCACTCACAGACTCCCCCTCTGATGAAGTGCCGACTGCTTGAAGGCCATGAGAGTGCAGTCAAGAGCCCAGAACAGACTCCCATGGACCAGGTTAAGTTACAGCTCAGACGGAGACGTTGCCTATAAACTTTCATCACACTTGAACAAACACATGCAGTGATGAATCACATGGAAGTGTCATGACGGGAAACCAAATACTTGGGTTTGATTTTAACGAGTGTACCAGGTTCAGGCTTAATCTGGAATGCTGTTTACTGACCAACTGTGCAGAGGGTCCTATTGATAGAGACCTGGGTTGGGTTGCTCTCTAATTATCAAGTAGGTATAAGCTATGTTGCACAGGTACTGAAGACATTTTGACCTTTGACATATTGTCAAACAGCCAATATGGAGTCTTTCATTTATGTCAGAGATGCTTTTAGAAACATTATTTTGTGATTTTCAGTTTCCTGACTCACTTCAGTAATTAAAACACAAAACCACAGAGTGTTTTTTGTGCATTTATCTGGGTATCTGTGTGACTCACCAATAGAAAGACAGAAGCCACACAACACAAACAAGGCAAAGGATTATGCAGGCATCGCTGATTAATAC